>CAUYPK010047806.1:0-64899 GCA_963574355.1 Loris lydekkerianus
TTTTTGCATCTATATTCATTAGTGAAATTGGTCTGAAGTTCTCCTTTTTAGTTGGGTCTTTTCCTGGTTTTGATATCAGGGTGATGTTTACTTCATAAAAGATGTTGGGGGATGATTCCTCAATTTTTGGAAATAATTTCTGTAATATACGAATAAACTCTTCTTTGAAGGTTTGATAGAATTCTGGTGTGAAGCCATCTGGACCAGGGCCTTTGTTGGGAGATTTTTTATTGTTTCTTTGATCTCAGTTCTTGAAATTGGTCTGTTCAGGAGATCTACTTCATCTGGGCTAAGTCTAGAGAGAGGGTGTGATTCCAAATATTGATCCATTTCCTTCATAGTGTCAAATTTCTGGGCATAGAGTTTCTGGTAGTCTTCAGAGATGATCTCTTGTATCTCTGTGGGGTCAGTTGTTAGTTCCCCTTTATCATTTCTGATTGAGGTTAGTAGAGATTTTGCTTTTTTATTTCTAGTTAGTCTGGCCAAAGGTTTATCTATTTTATTTATTTTTTAAAAAAAACCAACTCCTGGGGGTGGCACCTGTGGCTCAGCGGGTAGGGTGCTGGCCCCATATACCGAGGGTGGCAGGTTCAAACCCAGCCCCGGCCAAACTGCAACCAAAAAATAGCCAGGCGTTGTGGCAGGTGCCTGTAGTCCCAGCTACTAGGGAGGCTGAGGCAAGAGAATCGCCTAAACCCAGGATTTGGAGGTTGCTGTGAGCTGTGACACCACAGCACTCTACTGGGGGTTAATAAGTGAGACTCTGTCTCAAACAAACAAACAAACAAAAACAAAAACAAAAAAACACAACTCCTTGTTTTATTAATTTTCTGAATTATTCTTTTGTTTTCAATTTCATTAATATCTGATTTAATTTTGGATATTTCTTTTCTTCTCCTGGGTTTAGACTTAGATTGTTCTTCTTTTTCCAATTCCATCAGATGACTTGTGAGTTTGTTGATGTGCTCTCTTTCTGTTTTTCGAATGTAGGCTTCTAAAGCTTCTAAATTTTCCTTTCAGGACCACTTTTGCTGTATTCCATGTTTTGGTAGCTTGTGTCTCCATTGTTGTTATACTCAAGGAAGTTAATGATTTCCTTTTTTATTTCTTCCTGCACCCAACTATCATTCAGCATAGGGTTGTTTAACTTCCATGCCTTTGTGGGAGGTTGAATGTTTTTGTTGGAGTTGAATTCCACTTTTAGTGCTTTGTGGTCTGAGAAGACGCAAGGTAAAATTTCAATTCTTTTGATTCTGTTGAGGTTTGCTTTGTGTTCTAGGATATGATCAATTTTGGAGAATGTTCCATGGGACAATGAGAAGAATGTATATTCTTTATCTTTGGGATGGAGTGTTCTATATACATTTATCAAGCACAGGTGTTCTAGAGTCTCATTTAAATCTCTTATATCTTTGTTTAATTTCTGTTTAAAGGATCTATCCAGCTCTGAGAGAGGGGTGTTAGAGTTTCCTGTTATCATCTGTTACAGGATATCATATTGCTCACACTAAGTAAGGTCTGTTTTAAGAATCTGGAAGCATTTAAATTGGGTGCATAAATATTTAGAATTGAAATATCTTCTTGTTGTATTTTTCCCTTGACCAATATGAAGTGACCATCATTGTCTTTTTTGACTTTAGTTGCTTTAAATCCACATGTATCTGAAAATAAGATTGCAACCCCTCTTTTCTTCTAAATTCCATTTACATGAAAACTTGACTTTCAACCCTTAACTCTGAGTTTGTTTGTTGATGTGAGATATGTTTCCTACAGACAGGCAATAGATGACTTGTGTTTTTTAATCCATTCAGCCAATCTATGCCTCTTCAGTGTGGAATTCAAGCCATTGAATCTCATAAAGTTCAAGCTATTGACTTTTATTGAGATAATTGATAAGTGTGGTACATTCTATTCATCTTATTTTGTGAAAGTCCATTGCTTAGTTTTGTCTTTTGTATCATTGTGGACTCTAGGTCATCTCCTTTAATTTCTAGGTGTTTACTTTGCTGAAGTAATGCTCATCATTCCTAATTATTAGAGAAATGCAAATTAAAACCACCCTGAGATACCATCTAACCCCAGGAAGAATGGCCCATATCACAAAAATCTCAAAACTGCAGATGCTGGCGTGGATGTGGAGAGAAAGGAACACTTTTACACTGCTGGTGGGTTTGCCAACTAATACAATCTTTTTGGAAGGAAGTATGGAAAAACCTCAAAGAACTCAACCTAGACCTACCGTTTGATCCTGCAATCCCATACTGGGCATCCATCCAAAGGGGGAAAAAAACCTGTTGTTATAAAGACACTTGTACTGGACTATTTATCACATTTCAATTTACAATTGCCAAAATGTGGAAAAAGCCTAAATGCCCCTCAACCCAGAAATGGATTGGCAAGCTGTGGTATATGTATGCCATAGAATACTATTCAGCCATTTTAAAAAATGGAGATTTTGCAGCATTTGTATTAACCTAGATGGAGGTGGAAGACATTATTCTCAGTGAAGCATCACAGAAATGGAGAAGCATGAATCCTATGTATTCAACTTTGATATGAGGACAATTAATGAAATTAATGACACAGTGAGGGGGTGGGGGAAAGGGAGAGCAGACAGAGAGAGAAGGAGGGAGGAGGTGGGGAAAAGGAAAAGAAAAAATAAAGAAAGAAAAGAAAATAGAAACTAATTCTCACATAAGTTGGATTTAATTTTGATCAAATACATTATTTGAATAATAATTTTTAATTCAACTTGTTAATATGTTGTTTAGGATATTGCCTTCTCATTTATAAGTAAAATATGTTTGTAATTTCCCTTTATAATAATATTTTTTTCCAATTTTAATATCAGGTATATCCAGATGAAGTAGAATAAATTTGAAGTATTTCTTCTTTTTCTATTGTCTATAAGATTTGGCATGGTCTGTTTTTTGAAATTATCTTCTATTTTTATTTATTAATATTAGTTGTCTATTTTCTGAGACTTTGGAATAATAAAAAAAAATAAAAGGTTAAAACCAACATTCAATTGTTAGTTAAGTAGGTTAGGAATTGAATAAAGAAAATGATTGCAGATGATGGGCAAAAAGGAACAGAGACAGGAGAGAAGTGGATCAGAGAAATCCAAAGCCTGGTGCAAAATGCACTGCTGAAGGCCTCGCCCCTTTAAGACTCTATGGTGCTGAAACTTCACCCCTGCTCCAGCACGACTCCACTGCCAGGTCACTGAGCAGGCAAGGCTGGCCCCCCAGGAGGGGCTACCCTCTCAGGGAGAGTGAGTGCTTTGGGAGAGTTAGGGAATGTAGAATGTTCAAACCTCATTAAAGAGAGCAAGAGTTGCTCCAGACTAGGTAAGGAGAAAAATATCTCCTTTCTTCTGTCACCTTTGTATGGTCAGAAGTGTCAGTCTGGGCATAATTCAGTGGGTAGGGCATCAGCCACATACACTGAAGCTGGCCCCATACAAGCTAAACAACAATGACAACTGCAACAAAAAAATAGCCAGGTGTTATGCAGGGCACCTGTAGTCTCAGCTACTTGGGAGGCTGAGGCAAGAGAATCACCTAAGCCCAAGAGCTGGAGGTTGTTGTGAGCTGTGCTGCCACAGCACTCTATAGAGGGCAACTTAGTGAGACTGTCTCAAAAAAAAAAAAAAAAAGCAGCATCAGTCCGTCTGAGGCTTCTTGGTGTTGTCACTCCTGTTATTTGTGTGTGTGGCTTAATTGGGGTTGTCTTTGACATCCTGCTTCTGGAATGTGTTCCCTGTCCCATGTTCTCTTTGTGTCAAATCATAAATAACTTAGAATGAGAGAAGTAAGAAGTGAATCAGTTGGATTAAAGTACCTAGTTCAAGACATAGGTTACCTAGGGAATGCAAGCCCAGCAAGAATCATGACATCAAGATTTTGGCTTTCCCTAAAGATGTATGAAATAAATACACAGCTAGCCCAGGATCTTGGTCTTTGCTGAAGCCTCATAATAAGGAGCAAAGATCCCCTGGCCCATGCTGTTCTTAAAACTTTGAATCTGTGTCTGTTTTTTTCATTTTCCTTCATTCTCCCATCTCTGCCAAGCACTGGGAAAGAACCACTGTGAAGTTTGGGGCAGGTTCCCCAACACCCAGCCCTGTTGTCACTGTTGTCACCATCATCAATCAGCAGCACCATGCTCATTACCTGACTCCACTGAGCATGCCACCTGCTGGGTGAAACTTCCAGGTATTTGTTCAGAGTCCAAGTGCTCCTCTCGCGTGTCTGCTAACACCTGGTCCATGGGGGTTACTCTGTTACTATAACCACATTCTCACCTGGCTTTTGTCTTTCCCTTACCTGAGCGTTCCTGGAGGGCAGGGATCACGTCCTATCTTTACATCTTCTGCCTCTTGCACAATGTATGGCGCATAAACAATATGTGCTCAATAAAAGATTTTGAATGAAGGTATAGGTGAGGGTCGGGTTAGCTCTATTCTCCTGAAATTGGGAGAAATTAATTCTACTTCTCAAGCTTAGAAAAATTATCATTTTCTACGAAAATATTTAATTAAAAATATGTAGATATAGGCTAGGAGCAGGGACTCATGTCTGTAATAAATCTTAGCACTCAGGGAGGCTGAGGAAGGAGCATACCTTGAGTTCAGGAGTTTGAGACCAGCCTGAGGAAGAGCAAGACCCTCTCTCTATTAAAAATAGAAAAACTAGCCAGGTGTTGTGGCGGGTGCTAGTACTTGGGAGGCTGATGCTAGAAGATTGCTAGAGCCCAAGCGATTTAGGTTGCTGTGAGCTATGATGCCATGGTACTATACCCAGGGCTGCAGAGTGAAACTCTGTCTCAAAAAAACAAACAAAAAGACACATTTAGATACTACTATGCATCTATTATGATGTTTAAAATTTAAAATGACTAACAATATCAATTACTATCAGGGATGTGAAATAACAAGAACACTCATAAACTGGTGGGGATACAAAATGATACAACCATTTTGGAAAAGTTTGACAGTTTCTTATTTTTGGTTTAAATTTTGACCTTGAAATAATTTGAAACTTACATAAAAGTTGCAAGAATCATTCAAAAAACTCTCATGTATCCTTTGCCAAAATCTCCCAAAGGTCAACATTCTATGTTTGACTTATCATCTTCTCTTTCTCTATTTTTTCCCCTGAATCATTTGGGAGCTAATTGCATATTTAATATTCCATTGTTCCTTGATGCCTCAATGGAAATTTCCTAATAAAGAGTCTACTTTTTTACATGACCACATTATGACCATTAAAATCAGGAAATTAAAGTTGACATAATACTACCATCTAATCCACAAAGTCGTTTTAAATTTTGATGATTGAGGCCAGATCTGGTGGCTCACACTTGTAATCTTAGTGCTCTGGGAGGCTGAGCTGGGTGGATTGGATAAGCTCAGGAGTTCGAGACCAGCCTGAGCAAGAGTGAGACCCCCATCTCTACAAATAGAAAAATTAACTGGGCGTTGTGGCAGGTGCCTGTGGTCCCAGCTACTTGGGAGACTGAGACAAGAGGATCACTTCAGCCCAAGAGTTTGAGGTTGCTGTGAGCAATAATACCATTGCACTCAATGGTGGTATTATTGTTTTTGGAGACTGAGACTCCATCTCCAAAACCCCCCCAAAATTTTGCTGATTGTTTTGATCATATCCTTTATAATTTCAGTATCCAGCACAGATTCTAATTTTAGACAAATGGAAAATTTTGAATATAAATCAAGTATTAAATGATGCTAGAAAATTGCTACATTTTAAAGGTATAAGAATGATATTATGTTGCTTAAAGGTTCTTTTCTGTTAAAGAAATACTTAAATGTTTATAGGGAAAAAAATGCTTAAATATTTATAGGGAAAAAAGTGATACAATGTTTAAGAGTTTGTTTAAAATACTCCTGGGGGATGGGTAGAAGAGAAGAAAAAAGATTGGTAAGATATCCATATTTGTGCTGAAGCTGAGTGATGAGTGGTTTATTATAATATTTCTTCTACTTTTATGTATGTTTGAAATTTCCATAATTAGAGAGTTAAAAAAATAATCAATGGGGAAATGAAGGAATTTCAAGGATTGGAGTGATATGATCATATTTACAAATTACTCTGGCTGCAGTGAGAATAATGGTTTAATATGGGGCAGGAATGAAGACAGAGATTGGTTAGAGAGCTGTTGAAGTAATCCAGGGAAGAGGTGATGGTGTGTGTCCTGAACTAAGTTAATGGCGACAGGCTGGAATGTATAGATGGACTGAAGAAACAGTGACCATCCAGGGGCGGGATGAGTCATGTCTGTAATCCTAGCACTCTGAGAGGCCTACGCGGGAGGATCATTTAAGTTCAAGAGTTTAGCCTGAGCGAGAGCGAGACCTGGTCTCTATTAAAAATAGAAAAATTAGCTGGGCATTGTGGTGGGTGCCTGTAGTCCCAGCTACTTGGGAGGCTGAAGCAGGAAGATCACTTGAACCCAGGAGTTTGAGGTTGCAGTAAGCTAGGCCGATGCCACTACACTCAAGCCTCGGCAAGAGAGAGACACTTTCTGGAAAAAAAAAAAAAAAAAAGAAAGAAAGAAAGAAAGAAAAATAAATAAAAGAAGAGAAAACAAATAGTGACTATCTGAATGAGAGAGTTAAAAGAAAGATAATTTAGAATCACACTTAGTTGTGTGGTACCATATACCTAGTCATGATCATTGAAAAAGGAACAGGTGCCCAGTGGAGGGAAGGAGAAGGTGGTTTAAAGTGGATCAGGCTAGTACATTTCTGTTATCTGGCTGGAACTAAGTGTAGAGATAACACTAATCATTAGATAGTGAACAGTGAGAAGTTAAACAAGGTAGAAACCTATTTTGTAGTAATATGATTATTATAAATGGTCATCAGCATTAGTAGGCAACAGAAAATGAAATGTAATGATAATGTCTGGGTTGACAGGTTAATTTACAAACTGGGAAATATACAATTGGAGGCAAGATATAGCAGAAAGACTCCCTAAATACACATTGAGTGAACTGAGTGGGGAACATAATTCTTTTCATAGGAATATAGTTCATAAAGATGTCTGAATGGAAAGATATTTTTCAGTTAAAATTGCAAGATGGTACTGAAGATCCCCAAAGCCAGGCAATGTAAGGGCAGAGAACATGCATGGGATGTTGAATCTATGGTTAACAGGATGAGCTTGGTGGTACTAAACTGGGAAGGGGGGGGGGGAGAAGGGCAATGGTCACAAGTTTTACTCCTGGTAGTTTTTTTCTAGGAAGGTTCAAGGTGGGACTATAAGTGACTTGAGAACCCAAAGGGCAAGTTTGCCCTTTAAGACTTTCCTCTCCGGAGCCGCACCACAGTGGACTTCCAGCAGGCACTTCTGTTAAAGAGAATTGTTCCCACATAGAAATGGGGTTATTTATTATTTTCTTATTGATTAGTTTGAGCTCTCTGTAGATTCTAGTTATCAGACCTTTGTCAGAAGCATAACCTACAAATATGAACAGAAACTTCTCTGAAGAAAATAGGCACATGGCTCACAAACACATGCTCACCATCTTTAATCATCAGAGAAATGCAGATCAAAACCACTTTGAGATATCTTCTAACTCCAGTAAGATTAGCCCACATAACAAAATCCCAAAACTACAGATGTTGGCATGGATGTGGAGAGAAGGGAACACTTCTACACTGCTGGTGGGAATGCAAGCTAATATGGCCCTTTTGGAAAGATGTTTGGAGAATACTCAAGAAACTAAAAGTGGACCTACCGTTTGGTCCTGCAATCCTCCTATTAGGTATTTACCCAGATGATCAAAAATCATTTTACAACAAAGACATTTGTACCAGAATGTTTATTGCAGCCCAATTCATAATTGCCAAGTCATGGAAGCAACCCAAGTGCCCATCAACCCATGAATGGATTAACAATTGAGGTATATGTACACCATGGAATACTATGCAGCCATAAAAAAGATGGGGACTTCACATCTTTTATGTTGGAGCTGGAACATACTCTTCTTAGTAAAGTATCTCAATAATGGGGGAAAAAAAAACTATCCAATATATTCAACTGCGAAATCAGTATATACTCACCTACACCTTCATAGGAATGGTAAAACATAACTATAGTCCAGAAAGGAGGGAAGAGGAAGGAGAGGGGAGGGGAAGGGGGAGGCCAAGAGGAGGGAGGGTATTTGGGGGGACCTACCTAATGTGCATAATGCAGTGATACATTTCAAAACTATTAAAAATAGAGTATGGATGTTTTTACTACAACAAATAAATAAGCAAGGAGATGGTTATGTTAATCAGATACAAGTATTCCACATTGTATATCAAATCAGCACATTGTACCTCATAAATGCATTAATGTACATCCTCAGGATTTAATAAAGAATAAAAAAAAGAGAATTGTTTCACAAAAACGATACAATTTGGATTTTTTTGTTACTTTGTTTCTTTTTTGAAAAGTCTCACTCTGTTGCCCTCCGTACAATCTCTTGGGTTCTGGCGATCCTCCCAAGTAAAGTAGCTGGGACTGCAGGCGCCCGCCACGACCTGCGGGTAGTGTTTCTGTCTTTAGTAGAGAAGAGGGGAGGGTGGGTTTCGCTGCTGCTCAGGCTGGTATCGAACTAGTGAACTAAGCGATCCACCTCCTCAGCCTGGCCACAAATCTAGGATTACAGGCGTCAGCCACCGCGCCCGGCCCGGTTTGGCGTTTTCTTTCCAACCGTGTGATTGATCTCCTAAGTTCATGAAATTCCTTTGCTCCCATACCCACCACAGGATGTGAGCAAAGCACCTCCCTACCTTCACGGTTCACACAGGATCCTCGGACCTCCGGAGCCTGCTGGAAGCACTGAGCCCCGCCCGCGAACTCATCCCCAGCGCGGAGCCCCGCCCACGAGCCAGTACAGCGCGGAGCTCCGCCCCCGGCACGGAGCTCCGCCCCCGGCACGAAGCCCCGCCCCGGACCCTACCCGGGGCCCTGCGCCGCCGCGGCGCGGCAGCCCTGCGTTGGCCAGGACGCTGCCATGGTTGGGGGCCTGGGGGCCTCCGGGCGCGGCCGGGACGAGCCTCCGGAGAGCTACCCGCAGCGACAGGACCACGAGCTGCAGGCCCTGGAGGCCATCTACGGCGCCGACTTCCAGGACCTGCGGCAACACGCGCGCGGACCGGTAGGAACGTGGCTGGTCCGCCCCGGGCTGGCGTTCCCCAGCGTCCCCGGGCCCTGGACCCAAACCAGGACGCCTCCAGCTTGAGCGGCCCCTTTAGGGCCCTGCAGTCTTTTTCATCCTTCCGATTTCACCCACGCTCACTTTTAGTCCTTGCGCTCGCAACTGGTCTTGAGAACCCCCACTTGGGCCGAATCCTCTCACCTGGCTGTGCTTCTTATTATCTCTGACGCCTCCTAAAGTCTCTGCCTCCTTCCAACCTTGTGCGCTTTCCCTTCTGAAAGCCCTGCGGGGTGATACAACAGCGCATTCCCAGGACACTTTGCTGATTTCTTCTGGACACGCTTTTTGGGTGCTGGCTCGGGCCTTGCGTACGCCCTCATCAGAATTCTCAAGTCTCATGAATTCAAAACCATACACCATGTAATTCTTTACTCCTAGGCATCCCCACTGTGCTTTCTAGTATAGAAGAATCTTCGGTAACTCTCTATACCCTTCTCTACGAGTCGTAGGGATTTAGCTGAGAGTTTAGAATATATTCATCTTAACTGTAACAGGGAGGGAGTTTCCTTAGTCTAAAATATTATTACTTAGTTTAAAATATTTCCTTTTTATCTGAAAGTTAAGGCACATTAAAAACCGCTGATAACTGTTATTGTTCCCCCTTCCTTGAAGAATTGATCTACTGAACCATTATTTCTGAAAAATCTTTTAAAAAATACTACCTTCATCTGCCAGGATTTCCTCAAGAAATACCATCTTCCAGGCCAGGCACGGTGGCTCACACCTGTAATCCTAGCACTCTGGGAGGCTGAGGCAGGAGGATCACTTGAGCTCAGGATTTGAAGACCAGCCTGCCCAAGAGCTAGACTCAGTCTCTACTAAAAATAGAAAGATTAGCTGGGCATGGTGGCAGGCGGCTGTAGTCCCAGCTACTAGGTAGGCTGAGGCAGGAAGATTGCTTGAACCCAGGAGTTTCAAGTTGCTTGTAAGTTAGGCTGATGTCATGGACACTCTGGCCTGGGCAACAAAGTATGACTCTAAAAGAAAAAGACTAGACATACTAAAACAAAAACAGAAGACAGGCAGAAGAATTCAAATAGCTGCCTGTGGTGCACAGGGCAAATGGCCTTGACACTTTCATAGGCCCTGCAGGCAAATAATTGGTAATTATGAGGATGAATCCGATTTCTTTTATTTATTTATTTATTTATTTGCAGTTTTTGGTTGGGGCCAGGTTTGAACCCACCACCTCCCATATATGGGGCCAGAGCCCTACTCCTTGAGCCAAAGGCACCACCCCAGAATACGTATTATCAGTATTATCACCTGCTATTTGCTGTTCTTCAGGGGAAAGTTATACAGGTCTATAATCCTTTCTGAAAACTCTTGAGGCCTAGTGGGTTTCAGAATTCAAATATGTTCCCATACACATTCATGTGTGTACATTTTACACATTACCTAACACCTTCCTCAGTGTCTGGGATATCTGAAGTGAAACACACAAAAAACTTATGAATATTCAAATTTCACACTGAAATGGATAAATACTACTAATAACGTCATGCCAGTTTAGACTAAATTTGCTTCTAATAAATTCAAGTCAGACTTTTAAAAACTTTTGGGAGGGATGTGTTGTAAATTTTAGTTTAGTAGTATATGTATATCATTTATAAGTACACATTTTTAACCAACATTTATAAAATGTTTTAACTAAGCATTTACAGCTATTTTAGTATATACTAAAAATTATTTTGCATTTGAAGAAAGTTGAAACACCACTGTTTAAAATAATAGTTGTAGGGCTCGGCGCCTGTGGCTCAAGCGGCTAAGGTGCCAGCCACATACACCTGAGCTGGTGGGCTCGAATTCAGCCCAAGCTCACCACACAACAATGACAGTTGCAACCAAAAAATAGCTGGGTGTTGTGGCGGGCGCCTGTAGTCCCAGCTACTTGGGAGGCGGAGGCAGAGGCAAGAGAATCGCTTGAGCCCAGGAGTTGGAAGTTGCTGTGAACTGTGATGCCACTGCACTCTACCCAGGGCAACAGCTTGAGGCTCTGTCTCAAAAAAAAAAAGTTGTAAGTTATTAACTTCCTTACTTTGGCTAGCTTTCTGTATCAGCAGAGTGTGCTCCTTTTAATTTGGTAGCTGTTGTAAACTTCCAGAAAACTTGCTTCTGTCTGTATGCTGGCACTTGTTTTCCCAGATAATCACCAACATCATCTATGTCAGACTTTTTTCATCTTTGCCAATAGATAAATGAAACATGTCTTATCTTGATTTTTATTTATTTATAAATTATGTAGACTACCTTTGTAAACCATTGATTTTTTCTTTTTGTGTGTACTGTTCATGTTTTTGATTTATTTTTCCATTCTGGTATATTGTCTTGTTCATTTATAAGAGTAGATATTTAATAAGAAAATTCACATTTTGGTCATATACCACATTTTGCAAATATTTCTTTCTAATTAACCATGTGCACTTTGATAGTTATGTATTTTATGTAATCAAAAAATGTTGAATCAAAATGACCAATTTTTTGTTTGATGGTCCCTGTGGTTTGTCTTTTTTCTTAAAAGACTTTTCTCCAGTTTTACCAGAAAATGAATTCTTCAAGGTTTTAAAACTTTTTTAATGAATTCATTTTTAATTTTTCATCACCCGAGTATAGGAAAAGTTTGTAACTCCATCTAAATGGAGTTAACTTCACACCTCCAAGTATGTCTCCTCTCCTTCCATAACTAGGCAACTAGACAAACACAGATGATTGAATTTTTCAGTCTTTTCTGCTAATTTGAAATGCAGCCTTTACATTATATGACAGTGTTTGTCTGTTTGTTCTCTCCTACATCCTCAGGACTTGGTTAAAAAAAAACCTCTCAATAATTGTTATTCAATGAGGGTGGCGCCTGTGGCTCAAAGGAGTGGGGTACTGGCCCCATATGCTAGAGGTGGCGGGTTCAAACCCAGTCCTGGCCAAAAACTGCAAAAAAAAGAAAAGAAAAATTGTTATTCAATGAAATAATTCCCAAATGTATTTAGATATATTTCTTGAATCTGTTCTATCTCATTAATCTAATTTAATTTAATTACTGTAGGTGTATGGCAAGCCTTAGTGTTGAGTATGGCTTACTTTACAGAATTTTCCCAGCTAGTTTTACCTTAGTTTTTCCATATGAATTTTTATTTTAATTTTTAATTTTTTTTTTAGAGGTAGGGTCTTATTTTGTTGTCTGCCTGGAGTGCAGTGGCTATTCACAGGCATGATCGTGGGTCACTACAGCCCCAAATTCCTGGGCTCAAGATTCAGCCTCCAAAGTACATGCACTCTAAAATCAGCTGGGCTGGCACAGAACATTCTGTTGGCTTTTTTTGTTGGAATAATATTATATGCATTTAATTTGGGGGGGAATTCAGATTCTGAATATTTTAATGTTTGTTTAAAATGGAACTGTACGTTATTATCAAGCTTTAAGGAATATAACATTGTAAAAATTCTCAACAGCTTGACAAATAAATTGAGAACAGAAAATGAATGAATTGGTGGTTTTTACAGGTCAGTTACAGAAGTATTTTTTTTTTTTTAATTTCATCACATGATATATATTTTCATCCTGGACAAAAGATAGACATTATGGCTGTTTTTGTTGTTGGTTTTTTTCTTCTTAAAGAGGAAGGGCTTTATTCCAGAGCAGTGACAGACTAGAGTCCAAAATGGACTCCATACTCTCTGACTGGCTCAGTCTTCTCATTTTTATCTCAAGTCAAATACTTTCTCCAGAAAGTATTCATTTTATAGAAAAAGAGGTCTGGGGGTAAAAATCAATAAGGCATTTATCATAAAATCTAGAGGAATGTTACCTAATTTCTATTTTCTGAGCTTTTTTTTTTAAGGTTTTTTTTTGTTTTTTTTTGGCCAGGGCTGGGTTTGAACCCACCACCTCCGGCATATGGGGCCGGCACCTTACTCCTTTGAGCCACAGGTGCCGCCCTATTTTCTGAGCTTTTATCTTTAGCATTTTTGAGCTTTTACTATCATCATTTTTACTTTCGGCATCTTCCCAGACTTAAAATCAAGTCCTGCCCAAACTATCTAGCTTCCCCATGGTACTTCTAGACTGGTTATATTCGCACACAGATTAGTTTCTTGTCTGTGTTCCAGACAGTATGTGAGGGACCTGGGGCAGGTGAGAAACAAGAGGCCATATTAAGTAAATTGTTGCCATCAAATTCAAGGAGGATGAATAGTGGAAACCTCGGTAACGATTCTAGATCAACCACCTGAAAGTGATTTGAATTGTATTGTAACTGTTTTTAAAAAATAATTGTGGGGAAAGAACCCTTAAAATTTACCATCTTAACCATTTTTAAATGTGCAGTTCAGTATTGTTAAATATATTCACACTGTTGTGCAGTGGAAGATTGAGTAACATTTTAAGTTAACTTCCCAGACTTCATACTCACTCTCTTTTCTTGGAAACCAGCAAAGTGTGATCATAGGGCTGTCTTTGAATCTTAGTTCCCAAGATTTGCAGCTGTGTGAACAGCTAATCAGTTTTTATCCTTCACCTAAGTCTTCTCCTTCCTTCTAGTACTTTTAACAGATAAAGACACATGCTTAAACCAGTTTATTTTGTGTTTGCCAGAGCACATTTGGACCAACTGCAGGGATTTCTGAGGTATCAGCAGGGGACTCCTCCTTGAGGTTTGTGTTGTGCTGAAAAGAGGGTCCCCAAAAAGTGTTCCTTCCTAATATTTGGATTATTTTAAAATCCTTGGCTGTTTTTGTTTCTTGACAACCTGATGCTTTCTATTTCTTTGGGGGAGGGTAAACAGTGGGGAGATGTAAGTTCCAAATGACTTCCAAAAGTTGCCCTTGGCGTCACAGCTCACAGCAACCTCAAACTCTTGGGCTTAAGCGATTCTCTTGCCTCAGACTGCCGAGTTACTGGGACTACAGGCGCCCGCCACAATGCCCAGCTATTGTTTCTTGTTATTGTTGTAGTTGCCATTGCTGTTTAGCAGGCCCAGGCTGGGCTCAAACCCACCAGCCCTGGTGTATGTGGCTGGTGCTGTACTCACTGAGCTGCGGGTGCTGAGCCATCACTCCTACTTTTTACATGTTTGATAATTTGGTAGCTATTTTATAACAGTTAGGAGAGTATGCAACTTCATGATTTCATTTACCGTAATTTTTTGAGACAGAGTCTCAGTCTATCACCAAGGGTAAAGTGCTGTGGCATCATATAGCTCATAGCAACCTCAAACTCTTGGGCTCAGCCTCCCAAGTATCTGGGACTACATGTGCCCACCTCCATGCCTGGCTAATTTTTCTATTTTTAATAGAGACAGGGTCTCACTCCTGCTCAGGCTGATCTCCAACTGCTGAGCTCAAGTGATCCTCTCACCTCAACTTCCCAAAGTGGTAGGATTATAAGTGTGAGCCAGTGCCACCCTCACCCGCCACCAGTCGTTAAACTTTTTAATCAAATCCTGTCCACCTCCAGAAGTCTTTGAATGCACTAATATAAGGTAACACTTGTTATCCTAAACACATCTTGCATAAAAGCCTCTTCACTTGTTGGGATACCTTTTAGTTTGCTTGAGAAAAGTAGATATTCTGTTCTTACCTCTGAAAGTACTATTTGGTTTTTGCTTGTTTGCTTGTAATTTTTTGTTTCTTAAGGGTTTGTTTGTTTGTTTTGTTGTTTTTATTGCCACAAGCCTTAATGGTTGAATTAAATTCAGCTGCATGTGACAGAAAACTTAAAATAACAAAAAGTTTATTTTTTCACATGTAAAATGCTAGAACTTCTATCTTGCTGTTCCACTGTTCCATTATCCTTAACATGTCCCTCATGGCCTAAAATGGCTGTTTAAGCTCCAGCCGTCACTCCTGGATTCTAACCAGCTAAAAGGAGAAAGAGATGAAAAGTTGCATCCCTTCCCTTTAAGGTCATTTGGCGATTGCATATGCTAGTTCTTCTTTTCATCTTAATGGCCAGAAATTAATCCAGTGGCCATACTTAGCTGCAAGGGAGCCTGGGAAATATATATCCAGCTAAAAAGTTGAGAGTTCTATTACTAAGAAATAAAAAGGAGAATGGATATTGAGGAATAATTAATAGTCTCTGCTGAAAAATACCCATGGTCTATACCCAATGAAGAGAAATATTACTCCGGTTTATTAAACTCTTTCAGCGAAAGATAAAGGCCTTAAAAGTAGCCCGTCAGCCAGGTAGCTGTAGGGTCCTGCTCCTCTGACCTTGGGTTGGCCTCACTTAGTACTCAAACCTTGACAAGTTATTAGGTTTTTATCTAATTATATGCCATTCTTCAGTGGTCACGATCTATTCCTTCAAGCCAGCATCACTGGATTCCTGTACCTCTTAAAGCTGAAACCTTTATGCATTCAGGAGTCACTCTGTATCAAAACTCTTTCCTCTTTGGAGCTTCTTGTAGCATTACCTGGGCTGACTGTCATCACCACTGTCCTGCTGCTGTTGCTCTGCTTGTCAGCAATCCTTAGGATTCATCCTGCTTTATTAAGCATTCCTTTTAGTGAAGATTATCTTCAAATATGTAGTCCCCTGATAGGCCGCTGTTTCCTGAGGATTGCTTCCTGTTCCAGTGACTCTAGGCATAAAGTCATCACCTCCCTGTACCATTTCCCCAGAAGGTTAATTTCATTCAGATAACCTCTTTGCTTTCTACATAAAGACAAAGGGAATGTTAAACCTCATTTGTCTTCTTATATAGACAGAAGTAACTCACCTCGTGTGTCGTGTGTGGTGTGTGTTATCTGTGTGTTTGTTGGAAGTTCTTTTCCATCCTGGGAAAAGTTTAGACTTGTATGACTACCAATGCAAACCAAAGAATAGGCCTTTCTTTTCTGGTGATTGTCGTTCTACTTATATTTATATGTTCTTACTTTGTCCAGTTAAGAGGGCTACTCCAATTTTGTAGCATCAAAACCAGAAAATCTGCCATTGATTGTAGGTGTGGTGCTTGCATTTTATCGCCTTGACTTAATTCTTTCACATGAGAACTGCTGGGTCTTGAATATTTTACTTTAAGAAGTAAAGTAAATGGTCTTTAAGAAGACCATTTGTATGGCATTTCTCCATATTTTCTTCCCCTTCTTTTTTTGCCTCTTCAACTATGTTAGTGAACATGGATTTAGAGCACTATTCCCATTTGCTGTTCTGATATAAAGGTTTCACTGGTTAATAACTAAATTAGAAAGTGAAAGGCAGAATGATGTGGAAGGGAAGGTAGATTTGTTTAGATAAACTGACCTGTCTTAGGTAAGACTGAGAATTTTGTACTTATTTGTTCTTTTGGTATTAAGATATCTTGTATTTTCTAAATCATACACACCAAAGAGGTAGTGAAAAATACTTTTTTTTTTTCTGAGACAGAGTCTCACTATGTCACCCTCGGCAGAGTGCTATGGCGTCACAGCTCACAGCAACCTCAAACTCTTGGGCTTAAGTGATTCTCTTGCTTCAGATTCCCACGTGGCTGGGACTACAGGCGCCTGCCACGATGCTTGGCTATTTTTATTTTTTGGTTGGAGTTGTCATTGTTTGGCAGGCCCAGGATGGATTCGAACCTGCCAGCTCCTGTGTATGTGGCTGATGACCTAGCCACTGAGCTACAGGCTGAGCCGAAAAAAGTATTTTTTCTTGACCAAATAAATTATAAATTGGTGATCATGTTGTCTTTCCATAATTTATGGCCCGTGAGAACAAGAAAGCACTGGTAAAATTTTGTCTAACTAGCCTTTCTCTTAGAGATATATAACCTCTCTAAAGTGGAGATATATAACCTCCTTCCTTCACTGGGTTGTTGTTAGTAGATGAAAAACAATAACACAGGGAAAGACTGGTTATGGAATTTACTTCAGAATAATCCAAGGTGGTGGCTGAGAGCAACATGTAGATAAACACGGTTGGCTAAGAATTGGCAACTGTCAGAACTAGACAGGAGGTATAGGAGCGCATTTTACCATTCTCCTTACTTTTGTTTCAACATTTCCAGAGTACATTTTTTTTTTCAGTTAGGCTATTTAAGGAGACTGATCATGGTAATATTAAATAGTTCTTCATTTCCATTTAGCAACTAAATAGTTCAGCTACCCTTGGCAGCTAACTGCTTCCTATACTAAATTCCTGTAACACAGAAAGCTGTGAAAGCTGACCTGTTCTGGTTGAGGAGGGAGCAGGAGGCCTGGAGCCCATCGTTCAGCCTCACCCTTGCCCCATGAGGCTCCTCTGTGCAAACCCACCAGCCCTGCACCTGCTTTTCCTTCTCACCTTCTCCTGTTACTGTAGAGGAGGAGCCCTCCTCCTGTCAACGTCCAACTGTCCCTGTTGTGTCCAGGATCTGTGGCCTTCTGCCCTCCAAAGAGTTTTGCTGCTCCTGATCCTAATTTCGCATCTTTCCTACTCTTCTATGACATTCCCATCAACATCCTCATGTACTATAGTGTCTCTCATCTTTAAAAAAAGAACAAGACAAATTTCTCCCTTGATTTCACATCCCTCTCCGTCTCTGGGCATTCTCTGCCCCCCTTACTACCCAGACCTTGAGGGGGCCGTGTAGACCCATTGTGTCCACCTCCTCGCCTTGCGTCTGTTCCCCGGCACATCAGAGCCTGTGCTCAGTGCCATGGGGCCACCTACAGTCACATTATTTCAGCCATGAGCGTTTTCTGCCTGCATCCTCTCAACCTCAGGGGGCATCTGTGACAAGGAGTGTGACAAGTCCCGTCTTTCTGTTTTCCTCCCTCACAGTCCTCTCTGGTCTCTAATCCACTTTCTTCTCTCTCCTTTGCCACCAACACAGGCTAAGTTATTATAGCAGCTTTTGGCTTCTGTTCGTATTCATCCCATTCATTCTTTACTCAGCAGCCAAAGTCTTTTAAGGCATGTGTTAGATCATACCACTCCCATCTTAAAATCCTGCCTAATATTTTACCCTCTAAAAAGGCCCTGTGTGCTCTGTCTCCCATCACACCTGCTTTAACCTTTGTGACACACTGGTCTCCTTTTGGTTTTAGGAATGCACCTATCTCTGACTCACTTTTGAGTCTTTGTAAGCTCCTCCCTTGTCTAGGATTCCTGGTCTCTGCCTTGTCTCAATGTAAACGCTATGTCCTCAGGTGTTTTCTGATGACCACCTCAGGCATCTGTTCCCTCACACCCACTTCCTTGATTGCTCTCTAAGTAGAATACCATGTCATCTCTTCATTCCTTGATTGTTCTCTAAGTAGAATACCAGGTCATCTCTTCAGTATACTTTTTTTCACGATCATAGCTCCCTGCAGCCTCAAACTCCTGGGTTCAAGCAATCCTCCCACCTCAGACTCCCAAGTAGCTGGGACTACAGGTATACCAAGCCCACCTAAGGTTTTCTTTCTTTCCTTCCTTTCTTTCTTTCTTTTTAGAGAAAGGGTCTTGCTATGTTACCCAGGCTGGTCTGGAACTCCTGGTCTCAAGTGATCCTTCTGCCTTGGCCTCCCAAAGTTCTGGGATTATAGGCATGAGCCACCATGTCTGGCCTCTCTCCAGTTTATACTTAAACATTTGTTATGTTTATTTTCCCCCACCAGCCCAAATTTCTGAAAGAGTTGGAACTCTTTGTGTCCTCACTTTAGGCTAAGCACAGTGACTGACAGAGTCAGTGCTCAACAGTGTGGGGATGAGTGCATGATAGTGAATGAGTGGAGGAAAGGCCTTGTGGGCCACAGAATGCCTAATCTACCCTAGGATCATGTTCACAGAATTGTGCTTTATCGGAGGACTAACATCTGATAGTAAGGATTATTATTACAGAAACCCATATAAAAACTGAGCTTATAGGTTTCATATACATAGATGGGGATATTGTTTGTTATATGATTTAGGGTGTGTCATATGTAAGGTTTACATTATAAATTACTGTTAGAATTTAGTGGTGCTAAGTACTTCGTTACCCCTAAAAGAATTTTTAGGCTTTCTCCTTTCTGGCAATGTCATATTTCTCTTTTTGCCCTGGCTACCTGGATATTCAGAGAAAAAGTTATGCCTCCAGGCTGGGCACAGTGGCTCAAACCTATAATCCTAGCACCCCAGGAGGCTGAAGTGAGGCAGGTGGTTGGGTGGATCACTTGAACTCAGGAGTTCAAGACCAGCCTGAGCAAGAAAGAGTACGACCCCCATCTCTACTAAAAACAGAAAAACTAGCTGGCCATTGAGGTGGGCATCTGAAGTCCCAGCTACTCGGGATGCTGAGGCAGGAGGATCTCTCGAGTCCTAGAGTTTGAGGCTGCTGTGAGCTATGACAGCACAGCACTCTACCCCGGGTGACCAAGTGAGACTCTGTCTCCAAAAAAAAAGAAAAGAAAAAGTTAAGGCTCAATCACAACAATTCAGGATTGGCATAATAAAGGAGTGACTTATGAAAGAGACACAGGTTTTAGAGTTCAACTGGGTTTGAATTCCAACCCTATCATTTCTACCTGCTGGCGAGAAATTGAAAATCCCTGAGCCTTGGGCTGATGTGTTTATAAAATGGAAATGGCATCCACCTTGCGGAGCTGGTAATGCACCTAAACCACGTGCAGTCACTATTTTTTTCCCTCAGCCTCCCCTTTCATTAGCTACATATAATATAAACTGCTTATAATCCTTTTGGAGAAAGTGTATATAAATAAAGAACAGTACAGCGTTTGGCGATTCCGTGAAAAGCGGTTGATTGAAAACATGCAATGTTAGAAGAGCTGTCAGATTTCTCCATGTCAGGTGTTCTCACTTGTTAATGTTTCAGTCTTCAAATCTCCCCTGTTTAGAGGCTTTCCCTGACCTACCTGTCTGGGGATCTTCTCTTCTCCCTCTACTGTGGCCCCTTACTCTGTTTTATTTTCTTTGTAGCACTCGTCACTATTTGAAAGTGCTCCTTTGTCTTCCAGTTTGTATGTCTAGTTAGGACTGTGTCTGTCTAAATTCACTCCCAAACTCTCAGTCTCTAGGGCAGTACCCAGCACATAATTTGCACTCACTTACGTTTGAATGAACAGAAGCTAAGTAGAACATTTTGGTTCACTCTTTGATGACTTTGAAAAAACAAATACATTTTCTCTAGCATTTTTATTTATTTATTATTATTTATTTATTTATTTTGAGACAGTCTCACTATGTCACCCTGGGTAGAGTGCTGTGGCATCATAGCAGCCTCAAACTCTTGGGCTTAAGTGATTCTCTTGCGTCAGTCTCCCAAGTAGCTGGGACTATAGGCACCTGCCACAACACACAGCTATTTTTTGTTGTTGTTGTTGTTGTCGTTGTTTAGCAGGCCCAGGCCGGGTTTGAACCTGCCAGCCTCAGTGTGTGTGGCTGGTGCCTTAACCAGAGCTACGGGCGCCAAGCATTCTCTGGCATTTTTAAACCATGAGTTAGGAAAATATTTCCAATTATAATATATTATAATTACATATACTGTCTTACAAGTAGAACTTTTAAACTAATATGGTCATTATCTCAGTTGTTATTGGTTTGCTCTATCTAAAATAAATAAATAAATTTTCTGTCTTTTCTTTTAGGTCAAAGGGCCCCCTGAAATCAATTTAGTTCTATACCCTCAAGGCCTAACTGGTGAAGAAGTATACGTGAAAGTAGAGCTGAGGGTTAAATGTCCACCTACCTATCCAGATGTGTGAGTACATTTATAAATAACTTCCATATGGTTTCAGTTTTCTGTTTTTGTAATACAGGAAAAGATCCTCTTCCCCGCCCCATTCCACATTGAATTTCATTTCTTATAACCTGTATTTCAGTGAAACTACATCAGCAATAGACATTTTCATGAAACCTGTCTTGTTTTGTCAGTTTATACATAGAATTGGCACTACAGATACTAATATTTGCTCAATGACTACTTGTTTGCTTCTTCTGCTGAGTTAACTTTGTGTATTTAATTCTTCATGAACTATGAAGAGGAAAAATCTAGAAGAGAAGAATAAAGGTGTGACAACTATTGAAAGCACTGTGTACTTAACTTTTAAAATATGATTGGCATTAGAAATTCCGTAACTTTCTGTACCTAACGTGCCCTTTCACTGCCTCCAGTAAATGTTCAGAATTGCCCTACTTCCCAGTGGGGCACCGTGGTGGGCAAGTCTGCCCCAAGGATGTCAGCATCCCTGGCCCTTATCCACTGATGCCAGGAGTGTTCTCTAGTCTTGAGACAACAAAACTTCCACATTTTCCCAAACTCTCCCAAAATGATGTCACCTCTGGTTGGGAATCACTGGATAAAGCCAAAGCGTTAGCCATCAGCACTCAAGTGGTCTGTTTCTGTGTCTTGTATATTCAATGGAATCTTTCCCCAGACATTCCACATAGAAAGGCAGATTGGACTGGATGATGTTAAGTGGTTTAAAGTGATTGTTCTGGAAACCAGAGAAGGTTTATTAAGAAGGGAAGTAGCAGATAAAAGGAAGCACTGGTGGCTGGGCACAGTAGCCCACACATGTAAGCTAGCACTCTGGGAGTCCAAGGTGGGTGGATTGCTTGAGCTCAGGAGTTCAAGACCAGCCGGAGCAAAGCAAGATCCTTTCTCTACTAAAAATAGAAAACTTAGCCAGGCTGGTTTCTGGCTAAGAAACCAGAAACCAGCCTTGTTTGTGGTGGGTACCTGTAGTCCCCGCTATTGGAAGGCCAAAGCAAGAGGATCACTTGGGCCCCATTTGATGTTGCTATGAGCTATGATGACATCACAGCACTCTACTCAGAGCAACAGAGTGAGACTCTGTCTTAAAAAAGAAAAAAAGGAGGTGCTGCTTTACACACTGGTTGGTAAATGTATAGAATTTGGTATCTTAAGAGGTGACAAAGGATATGAAAATACAGATAGGTCATAACTGAGCTCTTTGAAATCAGTAACCCTCTTTGGCCCCCAATACTGTACTGAGATTATGTGTAGTAGTTATGCGAAACATTAACTAATGAGAAAAGGTAGTGAAATTTGTGAAAGAAAATTAAGGCAGAGCCTCTCTAGGGTTTGTTTTTTTCCTGATACCAAATACGTGGTGTCTTTCCTGACACTAATTCAGTTCACTTCTGACCCTAACAGTCCATAGTTCATGCAGACCCACAGATTAAGAGCTCAGTCCTGCAGGATTGCCCCACTTCACGTGCCCATTGCATGTTCCAGTACTTTTTTCTTTGCAGTTTTTGGCCGGGGCTGGGTTTGAATCCACCACCTCCAGCACATGGGGCCGGTGCCCTATTCCTTTGAGCCACAGGTGCTGCCCACCAGTACTTTTTTTTTTTTTTTTTTTTTTGAGAGAAAGTGTCTCGCTTTCTTGCCCCCGTTACTGTGACATCACAGCTCACAGCAACCTCAAACTCTTGGGCTCAAGCAATCCTTTTGCCTCAGCTTCCTATGTAGCTGGAACTACAGGTGCCCACCACAACGCCCAGCTGTTTTTAGAGAAGAGATCTCACTCTGGCTCAGGCTGGTCTTGAACTCCTGAGCTCAGGCAATCCACCAGCGTTCGCCTCCCAGAGTGCTGGATCATAGGTATTACAATTACAGGGATGATGAGCCACCGCACCCATCCCAGTACTTCTGACTTACGAATTTTGGCTATAAATTTGGGGTTTCCCACTGTCCCCTCAGGTTTGATGATTTGCCGTAGCAACTGACAGAACTCAGGAAAATACTTCACTTACATTCGTTGGTTTGTCATAAAGAACATAACTCTGGAATAGCCAAATAGTAGAGACGTGTAGGGCAATGTGTGTGTGTGTATGTGGAGGCGGGGCATGGAGCTTCCAAGCCCGCTCCAGGATGGCCACCCCCTGGTACCTCCGTGTGTTCACCAACCCAGAATCTTTCTGAACCCTATCATTTAGGGGTTTTTATGGAGGTTTCATTATATAGGCATGATTGATTAATTAAATCTTTGGCCTTTAGTGATTGAACTGAATCTTCAGCCCTCTATCTTCCCCAAAAGTCTGAGGCCGGGCTGCCATTTCTCACCCTGAGTCAAGGCGACCAGCCTCTGTCCTGAAGCTATCTAGCACTGATCAGAGTTGCCTTATTAGCACTAACTCTGGAATGGTTGAAAGGGTTTGTTTTTTTTTTTGCAGTTTTTGGCCAGGGCTGGGTTTGAACCTGCCACCTCCAGCAGATGGGGCCAGTGCCCTACTCCTCTGAGTCACAGACACCACCCAAAAGGGGTTTTTTAATTAGTAACATAAGATGTTCCTTTTTACTCCTGTCACTTAGGAAATTTCAAAGATGATAGGAGCTCTGTGCCATGAACTAGGGTCAAAGACCAGGCATATATTTTTTTTATACCATAGCCTCAAGAACTCAAAGTATTTGTTCCTGAAAAAATCACAATACAAAAAAAACTTGGATATATAAGTACTGTAATGTCAATTTTAGCATTATTTCTGAAAGCAAAGAAATTGGAGGCAGTCTAAGTGTCAAATACTAGAGCACGGTTTCTCCATGTTGGCCCTGTGGATGTGCTGGGTGCATAATTCTGTGCTGTGGGGCTGTCCTATGTGCTGTAGGAAGGTTAGCAGCGTCCCTGACCTCTAGCTGCCAGATGCCAGCAGTACCTTTCTCCTCAGATTGTGAAAAGTAGAAAAGTCTCTGGACATTGGCAGATGTCCCCTGGGGGCCAAAATTGCCCTTAATTAGGAACCACTACACTAGAGAAAAATGTTCAGGCAAATTTCAATGTGTCCACTTGGTCAAAATATTATGAGCTGATATTTTTTAAAAACATGGAAATTCTCATGCCTGTAATCCCAGCACTGTGGGAGGCTGAGAAGGGAGAATTGCTTGAGCTCAGGAGTTCAAAGTAAGCGTTACAATATCAGATACATAAATTATGAATTATGCGTCAAGGATATAAAGGGAATATTAGGGTTTTTTTAAGTTTAGTATTATAGATGAAGTTTTCACCATTTTGTTAATATTGCTATATAATGATTGCTTATTAAAAAAAATTACATAAATCTGGATTTGGAGGGAACATTCCTATTCTACTGAAATAGTGATTATCATACAGGAAAACTACTTTTCTGCAAAATAGTCCTAGATGCCACTACGAGAGAGAGAGAGAGACAGACAGACAGACAGAAAGGCCCAGATCAGATGGACCATACAGGGATTCAGGACTATCTATGGCTTTCCTATCCTCAAATTTCCATCTATCCAAGTAGATAACGATTATGGTAATTTATCACATTGAAGGCCTGAGAGATTGCAAAGATAGGTGAATTTATCCAGGCTACGCTAAGGTGAAATACCATGAAAGGAATGCTTGGGAAGAAATGATGACTCATCTCCAGTAAAATTAAATAAATCCTATTTAATCCCAGAAAGTTGTTATCAGATATTTATTGGGTGGGAATAAAAGGAAACCGGAGGGCTGGTTGTGTAATTTCATTGCGTGGAAAAGTTGACTTAGATGAGCTCAAAGGGATGACGAGGAGCATGAGTTCCATCCTTGGAATAAGCAGAGTTTACAGTGTGTGCATGACTGGACTTACACAGGAGGCTGGGTATTTCCACCCGTTCACAGTCAGTGAGTGACCGGCACGCAGTTTGCTGTGGGATTCCTAGGTAGATCACCAAGGCTCTGTCTTGCCTGGTTATTCTTGTTCTGCTTTATACGTACATACAAGCACACATACAAGTGCAGAGCTCTTGGACTTACTGGTGAGCTGTCAGAACTAGGTTAATTGATGATGGTCGCAAGCTAGGGTTGAGAATTACCATACAGGAGATTACATAGTTAAGTTACAAGACTGGAGTCAGATACAGCTGCAGTGAATTTTTTTTCTTGGAAAAGAAACCATGGGTTGGAGATCAGAGGAAATCAGAGTCAGTAAATAGTTATTGATGTTAGGAAATTTTAATCAGATTTTATTTATTTTTATTAAGTTATATACACATAGATCATGAATATATTTGTGCATATTTGGGATACAATGTGTTGATTTTTTAATACAATCTGACATGCTTACATCAAACCAATCAACATAGCTTTCGCCTCATTTACTTGATTATCGTGTTAAGACAAATGTTCTACACTTGACAGATTTGACTTGTACCCTTGCAATATGCTCCATAGGTGTGGTCCTGCCTTTTACCCTCCCTCTATCAAACCTCCCCCCTCCTCTCCCTTTCCCACTCCATTTCTCTCCTTCATCCTGGGCTATAGTTGTGTTCTATCTTTCATAAGAAAGTGTGAGTAAATATAAGTTGGTTTCATAGAAGTACTGAGTACATTGGATACTTTTTCCCTCTGTTCTTGAGATACTTTACTCAGGAGAATATGTTCCAGGTCCCTCCATGTAACCATAAAAGAGGTAAAGACTCCATCTTTTTTAAGGCTGCATAGTATTCCATGGTATACATCTACCACAATTTATTAATCCATTCATGGAATATATTGGATAGGTTTTTTTTTTTTCCCATTATTGAGATACTTTACTAAGAAGAATATGTTCCAGCTCCAACATAAAAGATGTGAAGTCCCCATCTTTTTATGGCTGCATAGTATTCCATGGTGTACATATACCACAATTTGTTAATCCATTCATGGGTCGATGGGCACTTGGGCTTCTTCCATGACTTGGCTATTACGAATTGAGCTGCAATGAATAATCTGGTGCAAGTATCTTTTTTGCAAAGTGATTTTTGGTCTTTTGGATATATTCCTAGTAGAGGAATTGCAGGATCCAATGGCAGGTCAATTTTTAGATCCCTGAGTATTCTTCAAACTTCTTTCCAAAAGGAATGTATTAGTTTGCATTCCCACCAGCAGTGGAGAAGTGTTCCCTTTTCTCCACATCCACACCAACATCTATAGTTTTGGGATTTTGTGATGTGGGCTACTCTTATTGGAGTTAGATGGTATCTCAAAGTGATTTTGATTTGCATTTCTCTGATGATTAAAGATGAAGAGCATTTTTTCATGTGTCTGTAGACCATGCGCCTGTATTCTTGGGTCAAACACACCCCCAGAATCCCCCAATCCAATTTCACCTTAATCAGATTTTAAAGCTGAAATTAGAGACACAAGAGTTGGAGAGATAGTGGATCAAGCATGGTAAGTTTGGATCACCTGGGGAAGTAGGGCACCTGACAGCCCAAACCAAGGATGTTACCCGGGCTGCTGCTCCTCCACAGAGTGCAGGTGGCTCCATGTTGAGCACAGTGTCAGCTGTAGTTGCTGGAATGTAGTTGAAATTCTTTTGAGATTAAGGGAATTGTTGCTGGTGACAGAGAATGTGTGAAATCCTCAGGGCCAGAGGACCTGCAGCTTAGCCAATATTAGTATAAACAAGCAGTACTTACTGGAGTAACTCCTTTTTATGTTTTTCTTTTCCAGAGTTCCTGAAATAGACTTACAAAATGCCAAAGGTCTATCAAATGAAAGTCTTAATTTATTAAAATCCCGCTTGGAAGAACTAGCCAAAAAACACTGTGGGGAGGTAAGATTTTTGTTAAACTGGCATTAAAAACGGACAGTAAAAATCTCCATCATGCTCACCAGCATTTGCCTTCCTGCTTCTTTGGCTTAAAGGCTTTCCCATTGCACCTCAATCCAGTTTTGACTAGAATGCTTTGTATCTATAGATGTACTCTTGGTGCTTAAGAATTTTTCTGAAAACAGTCCGTGTTAACTTGCCCATACTTTTTGCATACTTTAGACCTGGCATTATGACTTGATCTTGGCTTGAACCTTTCTGATGGAAAATGTTTGCAGACAAGTGATTTCTGAGTAAACTTTGCCACCTCTTCCCTTTGCATATCAGAAGGATTCATTGTTTTCATTAATTAGTGACTTACTCTATTTCTTCAATGCCTCTTCTACACCTGAGCATTTATGCTGAGTTCAATACTGATTCTTTTTTAATCTTTTGAACGTGAAGGTGTACATAAGAGTTCTCGCTTGGGTGGCAGAACTCTCTGGACAGCAAGACTAGGTGACTTCTGTGGGCAGAATATTACTATGATTTCCTTAGGCAGGACCAGTTCCCCCTAAGTGCAAGCCATCTTTTCCTTACGTTTGTATAAATCACTCTGTTTTTTCTTAGGCAGTTCATGCTTTTAACTATCCCATCATGTAAAAACTAAGAAGAGTTAAATAAAAACTAGCCCTAGACCTCCTCTGTGTCTATTTCAGATACTCACCTCATACCGTCACTTGCATTTCATAACACAGTGAGTCACTGTGCAATCTGGGAAGTACCTTTGGCTATAAAAATTGTGCCCACTTAAGTTGTTGCTTCCTTGAACATCAGTGATTGATGAGGTACAGAAAGTGATTGTAGAACAGCCTGGATAAAAAAAACTAGGCCCTGGGGGTTATTCTAAAGTTCTTACTGTAAGGGGACTCTAATGTCTAAGTAAAAATTAATCTAGAGTGATATTGAAAATTCAGTGATTAAAAAAATTCCCTAGTTTCTTGGATTTATGATTTTTTATTTAGAAATTTTAACTATTTTAAACTAAACTTTTCATTTTGAGACAATTATATATTTATACATGTATTATAAAAAAAATCATACAGAAGAATCCTGTGTACCTTTTACCCAGTTTGCCTGTTGGTAACATTGTGCATTGCTGTAGTGCAATATGTACCCGGGATATTGCCATTGATACAACTGAAGTACAGAAGTTACCTTAGCACCAGGATCTCTCAGGTTGTTCTTCTCTAGACACCCCTGGCACCCACACCCTTTCCTTCATACCTGGCAACCATTAATTGCTACGATCTCGTGATGACACTTGAATGGACGAAGAGTTGATATGGATGAGCAAAGAAAATGGTTTCTTGAGATAGGATCTACTGCTGGTGAAGATGCTATGAACATAGTTGAAATTGCAGCAAAGGTTTTAGAGCATGGTAGAACCTGTATAGTTGATCATCTCCTTAAGTTGACCTAGTTTTCATAGGCTACATGTACAGTAGAGGAGGCCTAGTTCCTTATGTTGACCACATCCATATGTTGACCAGTTTGTTATACTCTCTTGGGTTGTGTACTTGCAGAGCAGTGGTTCTCAACCTGGGGGTCGCGACCCACAGGAACTGTATTAAAGGGTTGTGGCATTAGGAACGTTGAGAATCACTGTTATAGCAGGTCTATTATATAAACTTAATTGATAAAGCAGTGGCAGGGTTTGAGAAGGTTGACTTTGATTTTGAAAGTTCTTGAGTAAAACGCTGCCAAGCAGCATCATGTGCTATAGAGAAGAAATCTTTTGTGAAAAACAGTGAGCTGCTGGGGCAGACTTCAGTGTTGTCTTATTTTAAGTTACCTCAACCATCCCATCCTTCAGCAGCCACCAACCTGATCATCAGTAGCCATCAGCATTGAAGTAAGACCCTCCACCAGCTAAAGGACTGACTCACTGAAGTTTCAGATGCTTTTAAACTTTTGATTTTGAGACAGTTATATATTTATACATGTATTATAAAAAATTGTTCAGGTGATTGTTAGCATTTTTTTTTTTAGGAATAAGTTAATGTGTACACTTTGTTTTTTTAGATATAATGCTATTGCATACTTAATAGTGGAAACAATTTATATGCATTGGGAAACTAAAAAATTGGACTGAATTATTGCAATATTCCCTTATTGCAGGGGTCTGAAACTGAACCCACAGATATGCCTATACAGTATTCATCTGTGTCATCTCCAAGTAATGAGATTTGAAAGAGCATTAAACATAGGAATGTACCCTGTTTAAGAACAAATCTCTGTTCTTGTTTGCCTTAAGTTTGTTTCCATTAAGTATTAGGAAGTCTAAAATGTACATAATTCCAAAGAAGTTATTTGCATTTTCTAATAAAATACAATATAATTAGGTGTCAAAGTGTGGCTTAGGGATTCATTGTGGTGAAACATTTCACTGACTTTTAAAATAATGAGTCACTTAATTATTTCAGTGGGAATAGATATTCAAAAACAACTTGTTCTTGTTTTTAATTACTTCTGATTGCCCCCAAATGATTTTTTTTTTTTTTTTTTTTTTTTTTTGAGACAGTGTCTCAAGCTGTTTCCCTGGGGAGAGTGCTGTGGCATCACAGCTCATAGCAACCTCCAACTCTTGGGCTCAAGCGATCCTCTTGCCTCAGTTTTCCTATTTTTAGTAGAGATGAGGTCTCACCTTTGCTCAGGCTGGCCTCAAACTTGTGAAATCAAGTAATCCACCTACCTTGGCCTTCCTGAGTGCTAGGATTATAGACATGAGCCACTGCGCCCGCCTTCCCCCCAAATGATTTTAAATCTATATAGCAGCTCTTTATTTATCATTCACACAAAAGTAAACTTATGCGTACTCTATTTTTCAAAATTAGTAAGGTCAAATGCATTTATTTTCCATTAATTAGTCACCAAATATTTATCTGTGCTATGCACCAGGCACTCACTGTTGCGGCACTGGAAAAACTACAGCCAGCAAACCAGTCAGCCACACCAGGAGGGCAGTGGACAGAAAGTCACTAACTGTACAACAAATTAGGCAGTTCCACATGCTGGAGAGAAGTCAGGGTAAGAGGTCTGTTTGTCTACAGGCAGTCAGGAGGGGCCTCTGGGATTTGAGCAGAGGCCTGAAGGGATGCAAGACAGTGAGCCCTGCAGCGCAGGGGGGTGAGAGGCCAGAGCCAGTTTGGAAAGTAGTTATTTTCACCCAGTTTGGGAAGTTTGATCAGATAACACTAGTTAATTGAGTAGATCAGTAAAAAGGACCCACCCCCTTGGCTCTTGCCTTCTGTCTGGCTTAGGAGTGGTCTCTCTCTGATAAAATAGAAATACCTCCTTTTCCATCTTTCCTTAGAAGACCTTTCCTTCTTAGAAGAACTTGCCTCTTAGGCTTTATCTAGATGGGTGTTTCTCAAGTATAAATTGAAATACATATATCTAGTAAACACCACAGCTTCTGGTGTAAGAAAAAAATGCATTAACTTCAGCAAGAGCTTTTCTTTGCCTGTATTCCCTGAGAAAAATGTAGACTATAAAATGAGCTAACTTTATACACTTGTGTACAGTGACTTCTGTTATTATTTATTACTCTGTTAAGTCCATTGAGAAACTGTTTTGAACATATAACTGAAACAAAAAAGTTTAAATTGCCTCATTATGATTGAGAAAAAAGCAATCACAGTATAGTGTTTTTCATCTTCTAAAGCTAGCCCTCTTCCCCCTGTGGAGTCGGGCAGTCTGTCATCTGGGGGCTGAGAAACCCTGGTTCCAGTCATCCACCAACACAGGAACGATTTCTGTCTCCTGGGGTCGGGGAAAGTGGCTTCTTACGCTCACTTAAAGAATGTCTGAGAGGGATGTTTTTTCCTTCTTTGGTCTGTGAACACTTCCCTAAGGGGAAATGAAGTAACTTTCTAAGTATTAGCTTCCCTTCTGGCCCATTTCTAGCAGGGAAAGAGTGAGACCTTTAAATATTTGCCTCTGTACTCCCAATGGATGGAATATTGTCAGTCTGCTGTGTGGACTGATGAATGCTATTTTGTTAGCCATGAGTTTTCTCTTCTAGGCTGCATTATGTAGACAGGTTTTCTAATTGGGAAGGTAGCTTTTACATTCATGCAGTCTTAACTATTTTATCAGGTTTATTTATACAGAAAAATATTTTATTGGACTTATTAAATATAAAATGCCAATAAATTAAATAGGTCTACAAAGGAAAGTGAAATTTTATACTCACCTAGGTAATGATTTGTCTTGATAGTACCACAATGCAGTGAGCCCTTGAAAAGCATTTTCCTGCTGTGGTTGTATCATATACCTAATTCAGAATGTGTCATGCCAAAATGAATAAGGTGACCAGGTGTGGTGGCTCACGCCTGTAGTTCTAGTACTTGAGGAGGCTGAGGTAGGATGATCACTTGAGGTCAGCAGCCTGAGCAAGAGGGAGGCCTCATCTCTACAAAAAATGCAAAAATTAGCCAAGTGTGGTGGCACATAACCTGTAGTCACAGCTACTTGAGAGGCTAAAGTAAGAGGATTGCTTAAGCCCAAGAGTTGAAGTTGCTGTGAGCTATGATGCTGCCACTGCCCTCTAGCCTGGGCAACAGAGGAAGGCCCTATCGCCAAAAAAAAAGAGAGAGAGAGAGAGAGAGAGCAGCGGTATTGTGAGGGGGCCCCTGACTGTCAGCTTGTTTTATGGTTCCACAGGAGCTCCTCTTTGGGCCATGCCTCCCCGTTATTTGCTCACTTACGGTTGGTTTTTGTTTACACTTTTAGGTGATGATATTTGAACTGGCTTACCATGTTCAGTCATTTCTCAGCGAGCATAACAAGCCCCCTCCCAAATCTTTCCATGAAGAAATGCTGGAAAGGCGTGCTCAGGAGGAGCAACAGAAGCTGCTGGAAGCCAGGCGGAAGGAGGAGCAGGAGGTGAGCCGCAGGTGGCAAGCTGGAAGATCAAGGTTCTATGGGCTCTGCTCTCTCTGTCTACAGACTTTGTCTGTGTTTTGTTCAGCAGAAAGGTAGATTCATGTGAGAGGAGGCAGGCACCCAGAATAACTAAAAAATACTGTGAGCATTTCCCTCCTGACATAGTATTAAAAAGAGAGACAGGAAGCTGTTTAGCCAAGCTTCCTGTGGTCTCTGAGCTCTTCCAGATATGCAGGAATTCACTGAGTTTTGAAGGTTGTTTTCTTCCCTGTGTGAGACAAGTACTCATGTCCAACTGAGTAGCAAAAGTCAGGGAATAAACTGTCTTTGATGTTCACTAACCGTTTGTATTTTTTCTTTAATCTGTTTGCATTAAGGACATAAACTCCTGTTTTAAATCAAAGATAATATATGAAAAACAAAAATTAAAAAAAATAACATATATGTAGTCTAAATTTCCTCTTGATTTTAACTGAAATCTTGTTTTCCCTAATAGTCCTTTAATCAACTTACCTGAAACTTATTTTGATTCAAGTTGTAAAAAAAAAAAAAAAAAAAAAATCCTGTTTGTTTTTTCCTGGACATTTTCTTAACACATTTATTAAATACCCATTTCTTATTGAATGCTTTGCAATGCATCCTTTAACACAGTGGTTCTCAACCTTCCTAATGCTGCAATGTATTTTCATTGTTAAAAAGGGGTCGTGACCCCCAGGTTGAGAACTGCTGCTTAACAGGTTGACTGCGACACTAGAAAACAAAAGTTTTTTCCCTTGGGGCCACAGTGTTTTATTAGGTCAAGATAGTTCAGAGACGTGTGAGTTATATAAGATTCACGAGGCCCCAGATTAGCTGACATTAAATACAACTCATACAGAAGTTAATGTGTTAAAATAGTGTATTTCAGCCACTTGTCTGTACTAGGTTCTATTTGTCAGTTACCTATTTTGTTCACCTGTTGTTTTCTTGAGTGCCTACCATACTGTTTGACTCTTGATGGTATTTCAGCACCTGACAGTCAAGCCCATCCTTTTTCATTCCTTTGTCTTCCATTGTTTTTTTTTTTCCTCAGCCATCCTTACCCCTTTATTTTTACAGACAAACTGTGGAATTGCTTTCTCAAAGGCAAAACAAAACAAATAATCCCCCTCAGATTTTTTTTGAAATTGCAATAAACTTACATATTCGTTTAGACTTTTCATCCAGTACTGTTTCTACATTGATTTTTAGCTATTGATGAGACTTTCTAGTTTTCTCCTTACAGATATTATTATTTCCTATAGTTACTTAAAAGGGTTTGTTTTTTCCTGCTTTTCTTAGATTCTTAGGCCTGGCTCTCTTTGTTTTGTTTTATTTTTTCCTGCCTTATTTTGTTTATCCTTCACTTATACACTCTTTATAGGTGTCAATAATTTTTATTATTGTCAATGGTTTTTAGGAGGGTGCATTTTTATTAGAAAGTAGTGAATATTTAGCTAACAATCTTGTTTTGATTTACTGCTATACCTACCTATAAGTTTAGGATATGTTTTGATACAAAGTATCCAAAAGTTGCCCCCAAGTCACCAGACATAGGGAAAATGAGAAATTGTAGCCAAATGTACCTTTATTTATAAACTATTCATAACGTTTTACAAAGAGGTGGCTAACATGTAGAGAATATTTTGTAATGAACTTTTTCTTTTCTTGAGACAGTCTCACTCTGATGCTCCAAGCTAGAGTGACATGGTATCATCCTCTTGCCTCAGCCTCCTGAGTAAGTTGGGACTACAGGTACCTCCCACAATGCCCAGCTAATTGTTCTATTTTTAGTAGAGATGGGGTCTTGTTCTTGCTCAGAATGGTCTCGAACTCCTGAGCTTAAACAATCCTTCCGCCTCAGCCTTCCAGAGAGCTAGGGTTATAGGTATGAGCCACCATGCCTGACTTTGTAATGAATATTTTGTAAATAAAGATAACATTTAGTTGCAATTACCCATTTTCCATATGTATAGTGACTTTGGGGTGGCTTTTGGGATACCCTGTATTTTGTATTTTGCTGGTGTATGTTTTTTTTTATAAGTCTTTTAATAGCTTTGATTTGTAATCTGGAATTTTATGGGGACAAATAAAAAACAGGTGGAGAGCAAAATACTTTTAATACTAAGAAAGCTGATTGGAGAATGCAGGTCAAGGTCTGTGGCACGTGAGTATGATGCCTGGACCATGGCCACCCTAGGCCCAGACACTGAGGATAGCTCAACCGTCCTCCGTCAAGCTGGCCCTGGACCCCATGGCAGAGAGCAGGCCCCAGTGCTTATCCTCTGCAGACAGACAGATATCAAAGGCCAGGAGCTAAGACAAGTGTGGGGAGACCTGATAAGTCAAAGCATTGCTGAAGTGAAAGACCCTACATGTGAAACATGAAGAGCAGAGAATAAATGCCTATAAATGCCTCCCCACATAGTCCTATCACCTGTTTAAATGGGAATACCTGTCACATAAGAATTCTGATAAAACTGATAGAACTGCAGTTTGTACTGAGATTCAGTATATTCACATCTCCTACAAAAGAGGACTTGAGTCATTGAAATACAGAAGATTTTCTGTGATGCCAGAATTGATATGTTGTACATTTTAGGGCTTGGCATCTGATGGTAGTTTGATTTATTTCAGCAACGTGAAATCCTTCATGAGATTCAGAGAAGGAAAGAAGAGATCAAAGAAGAGAAAAAAAGGAAAGAAATGGCTAAGCAGGTACTCTATCAGCTCTGCCGTATCAAAATGATTTACATCTTGTGAATTTGATATTTGATATTTTTCCCTTCCATGTGTCTATCGGTAGTAAAGTTTAAAATGAAGCACTAAAAAAGCTCATAACATTCATTTTGTATTTTAAACTCCCCAAATAGGTGGCAAAAGTTAAAATCGTATATTGTCTGTAGGTGATGTAGGGTGATATAATTACAGTAATTTATCAAATGATTTGAGGGAGAGAAGAAATTGATGTTTTCATAATTAACCTGGAGTGGAATTGTTAACACTTGGAAAATAGCTATTTGTTCGTAAGAGTAAATGGGAACCATTATGCCTAGCTCTCTTTGTTTTGTTTTTTTTTTTTCTGCCTTATTTTATTTATCCTATGCTTACAGTTAACATTCTTTGTAGGTGTCATTCAGTTCATTACTTATCTCCTATTTAAATTGTGTAGAATGGGAAATTTCATTCAGTGATAGAAAAGAATGATTCAACAGAACAGGTTTAAAAGGCATGGTGAAAAAAGATAAAGTGCTTTTTCCTTTATTGTTGCTGAGTCTAGCTTAATCAAAAACATTTATACATGTTTGGAGAAACTTGGAGAAAAATTCACTCGTCTTTTATAAAATTATGGAATTTAACTTAAGGACACTATATGCCCCTAAGTTAAATGGTTTAGTTACCGTATATACTCGAGTATAAGCCGAATTTTTTTGGCACAAAAATTGTGCAGAAAAACCCGAACCCGGCACAAATTTTGTGCTGAAAAAACTCGGCTTATACTCAAGTGTATACGGTATATAGTATAGTAGGAAGAGGCGCTAAGGGGTAAGTAAGCAGCACCTGGCTGAAATAGAGCTTTGGCATTTTTACTGCCTAGCTCTGTGACTTTGACAGGTGACACCTCACCCCTGAGATGGGACGGATAATGCCTTCCCTTCTGTCTCCTCTAGTTGTTCCTACATGTGAATATGTACCGCCCTATGTGAAGGCGTCAAGTAGCACACACATGTAAGACGATGTCACTGTTTCCACCAGCTCTGCTGTCTGTGTGTGACCTGCCTTCCTGTCAGCCTCTGGGCTCACTCTTTGAATCCTCTCTTCTGTTCCATTTCTTCTTGCTCTGCTCCCTAATTTTTCACATACGTTCCAAGATTATAATCATTTTTATTTATAAAAATCATATTCTTTTGAAACTGTGACCTGGACTTCAGTTCTAGGGCATTTTTTTTTTTTTTTTTTTGAGACAGAGTCTCACTTTGTCACCCTGGGTAGAGTGCTGTAGCATCATAGCTCACAGTAGCCTTAATCTCTCGGACTCAAGTGATCTTCTTGCCTCAGCCTCCCAAGTAGCTGGGACTATAGGCACCTGCCACAATGCCTGGCTATTTTTTTAGAGACGGGGTCTCACTCTGGCTCAGGCTGATCTCGAACTTGTAAGCTCAAGCAGTCCATCCGCCTCAGTCTCCCAGAGTGCTAGGATTATAGATGTGAGCCACCACGCCCGGCTGCATTAAATTTTTTAAAGTTGATTTGAACATTATTTCACTTGTAAGCAATCAGTTTAAATAAATTGTACATTCTGTGCAGAATTCATAATTATGTCATGATTATCTTCCATCTGTGACTTCCATCTAAAGTAGGCTTTACTTTTCTCTTTGTAGGAACGTTTAGAAATTGCTAGTTTGTCAAACCAAGATCATATGTCTAAGAAAGACCCAGGAGGACACAGAATGGCTGCCATTCTACATGGAAGCTCTCCTGACTTTGTAGGAAATGGTAAACATCGGGCAAACTCCTCAGGAAGGTCTAGGTAAGTCCTTAGGATTTCTGATCTGAGAGGATGAAAGATGTAGAAGGATTTAAATAGCTTGTACTGACATTTGATGGAATTTTCAGGTAATAGTCCTGATAACTTTTTTCCAAGCCTATGTAAATATATTAGCAGTATAAAACAAAATTTTCATTTAACACGTACCAAATATCTGTAATGAAACTAGTTTTGTAGTTCATTCTCCTTTATGACAGTCTATGATGCCTCACAAACTTGCCCTCAGAACAGTTTGATTTGGTTTTAGTGACTATTCAGTAAGTGATATGAAATTTTTTCTTCTAGCCAAATCGTCATTCTGTGATTCATTCAACGGGAGCTACGGTTCTCCTCCCTCTGGGTACTGCGGTGGGCTCCTTGTTCCCCGTCACCAGAGATCACTTGAAAATTAATACTTCTTCCTCCACAGTCTGTTCCACTGAAGAATTGTGACTTCTTGATCTGTCTGTTCTCCTGTAGACCAAAAAGGAATTTTAGTGCAGAAACCTTGTATGAGTGGCTGGGTTATTAAATAGTGTGGACACTTCAGCTTCATTTCATGTTTAAACTATCTCTTGTGAGCTCCCAAGGAGCTCTGAAACAAGCAACAGTTTGCTTCTATGAAAAGAAACACTTTAGGTACTGCACTAATGATGTATATAAACTTTTGGGTTATAGTTCGTTTATTAGAGAACCATTTTAGTTATTTCCCTTATTTACTTTTTTTAAAAAAACAAGCTCAGAAATTATTTTGATATTAATGTTTACCTCTATTGGGGAAAGTAAGTCTTTAAATTACTGTTTCTGGTAACAATTCATTTTTAAGATTACAACCCCTTAGAAAAAGGGGGAAAAAAGATTATAAGTCTTTACCAAATTATTTTCCTTTTTGCATCTGAGCTTCCAATAAACAGTAGAATTTAAAATTGTCAGAATTTCACTAGAAAACAGCTCATAAATTTTTATTGTAATAGAAACAGCTGAATTCTGGAAAATAATTTTCTTAAGTCTAAACATTTCCATTTTTGTGGCTGACTATAAACAGTGGGTCCAAGGTTAAACATGCTTTTCAATCAAAGATAAAAAATTAATTCAGAGGAGCATGGCAAGTTCTTTGTTCCTTCAGTGTGGATAAATAGTTATGTAATGCCTGTAGAATGGCATTAGTATGTCTTAGCTAAAACAATCTGTCAGCATCCAAGAAGAAAGATGAAAAGAAATCATTTTTATCTATTTTGTCAATTATTTGTGAAGTCTGTTGCATGTACAAGTTGAGTATCCCCTATCCAAAATGCTTGGAACCAGAAATGTTTCTTTCTTTTTTTTTTGTAGAGACAGAGTCTCACTTTATTGCCCTGGGTAGAGGGCTGTGGCATCCCAGCTCACAGCAACCTCCAACTCCTGGGCCTAGGGGATTCTCTTGCCTCAGCCTCCCAAGTAGCTGGGACCACAGGCGCCCTCCACAACACTCAGCTATTTTTTTGTTGCAGTTTGGCCAGGGCCAGGCTTGAACCCGCCACCCTTGGTATATGGGGCTGGTGCTTTACCAACTGAGCCACAGGCGCCACCCCAGAAATGTTTCTGATTTCAGATTTTTTTCAGATTTTGGAATATTTACATTACATTTACCATTTGAGCATCACAAATCTCAAAATCTGAAATCCAAAATGCTCCAATGAGCATTTCTTTTGAGTATCACATCAGTACCCAAAACATTTCTGATTTTGGAACATTTTGGATTTCACATTTGGGGATTTGGGATACTCAGCTTGTGTCTGTGTGGAGGTCTGCACTGGTGCTGACTATGTTGGCTACTGACTGGGAAGGAATGAATCTTTCTTCTTTTCTTTTTTTTTTTTTTTTTTTTTTTGAGACAGGGTCTCACTTTGTTGCCCTTGATAGAGTTCTGTAGCATCATATTTCATAGCAACCTCAAACTCTTTTGATCAAATGATTCTCTTGTCTCAGCCTTCTAAGTAGTTGGGACTACAGGTGCCCGCCACTATGCTGGGCTATTTTTAGAGGTGGGGTCTCGCTCTAGCTCAGGCTGGTCTCAAACCTCTGAGGCAATCCACCCACCTCAGCCTCCCAGAGTGCTAGGATTACAGGCGTGGACCCACCGCACCTGACCCGAATGAATCTTTCTTTTAATGTAGTTTATCTGCTTCTGTGGATAAGAAATAAGTCCTTGATGCACCAAACTACCTCATGGTTTACTCTTGATTCTTATCCTTCCTTGCTGTTCATTGGACTTTAAGGGTTGGAAAGTCAAAATAAGTAAAAATGCTCCATTTTATTCTCTCTGTTAGTAAATACATTAATAGTGTGAATAGAGGCACCCTTCCTCTCAATGTTGTTAGCGGGCAGTATTCAAATGGGCTGTCTGTAAAAGCAATAAAATCTAGAACTATGATTTACTTATTCATTCAACAGATACTGAGCACTTGCTAAGTGGTGGGGACCATTCTCAGACCTGGGGATTCATCAGACAAAATCAAGAACTATGTATTTTGAATAAAGCCCCTTATAAACATTAGGGGGTGGGGAGAAGGCCTCTGCTTTCACAGAGCTTGTATTCCAGTTGGAGGGAACCACTTACAAATAAACAAGGTAATCTCAGGCAGGGGTTAGTGCTGTGCAGAGGATAGGAACAGGGTGTGTTGAGGAGAGACTAGGCGGCTGCTTTAGACTGGGCATTTGGAGGTAAAATATGAGGGTTGGATCTAGAATGTCTTTAGATTGGAGGATATCAGACCTGGGTGACTAGAAGGAGCCAGCTACCCAGAGATCAGCGGGAGAGCATCCAAGCATAGAGAACAGTTGGTGCAGGTGACCCGAGGGTGGCATGGGCGTGTCATGTGCCAAACTCACCAAACAGGATAGTGCGGCTAGAATTGGTGTGGGGAGGGTGGTTCCTGGCAGGGAGAGGGAGGGGAAGGGGCAGGTTCTAGGGGGCTTTGTTGGCCAGGTCAAGGGTTCAGAGGTAATGAGAAACTTTGGAGGTTTTAAATAGGAATATGATGCCACCTGGTTCATGCAGTATAAAACTCTTTCTGGCTACACGTGGAAAATGATCAGCAGGAAGACAGCAGGAGAGGAGTGATTTTTGCATCTCATTTCATACCACTCCCCTTTCCTTCACCACACCAGTCCTCAGAGTACAAGCTCCTTTGTATCTCAGACACTCTGCTGATCGCTCTCCCTCGGGCATGGCCAGCTCCTCTTCTCCTTCAGTTCTGCCCACAAACATGACCCCTGAGAGATGCCTTCCTGAGCCTCCCACCTCACTTCTCAGATTTGTCACTCGTCATTCCAGTCTCCATTACATTTCTCTACGTAGCACTTACCACTAGCTAAAATTCTTACTCATTTGTTTACTTTCGAATGTAAAGTCTGCGACAGCAAAGACTTCATCTGTGTTTTCCTCATACCTGAAACAGTGCCTGGCAGACAGAGTACTCACTCAGTAAACATCTGATGACGGATGTGGTGGTGTGTCAGCTGTGAGGGAGGCTCAGGCAGGAGGATTGCTTGAGCCCAGGAGTTGGAGGTTGCAGTGAGCTGTGATTGTGCCACGGCATGCCAGCCTGGGCAACAGAGCAAGGTAAATAAATAGGCAAACAAATCAGATGAAGGAAAGGAAGGAAGAAAGATGAGAAAGGGAGAAACTGTCTTTTGTGTTCATGGAGTCTGCAGCCTCTTCAACAGGACAACTTTGCTCTTCTTGATCTATGGGGGTCTAACAAGAATCAGTTTTATTTCAAGTTTCCACTGCTTAAAACAAGGGGACAAGGAAAAACACCATTCTAGTGGAAAGATTTTACAGGGCTGATACTCAAGGACCTGGCCTCTTGACCCACCTTTTTACTGATAAGTCTGTGTCTTTGTTGAAGAACTTTATTTTCTGTGTTACTCCCTCACCACCCCCTTTCAGGATTTACTTTTGTAAGAAATTGGGGTAGAGGCTCGGCACTGTAGCTCAAGTGGCTAAGGCGCCAGCCACATACACCAGAGCTGGGTGGGTTTGAATCCAGCCCGGGCCCACCAAACAACAATGACAACTACAGCCAAAATTAGCCGGGCATTGTGGTGGGTGCCTATAATCCCAGCTATTTGGGAGGCTGAGGCAAGAGAATCACTTAAACCCAGGAGTTGGAGGTTGCTGTGAGCTGTGACACCACAGCACTCTACCCAGGGAAGTAGCTTGAGATTCTGTCTCAAAAAAAAAGAAAAGAAAGAAATTGTGGTAGAAATCAAATAACATAAAATTAACCACTTTGACATATATATAATTCAGTGTCAAGTTGCATTCTATAAAGTGCAGGCATAGTCCCCCTCCATCCCTGTCTTTCTCCTAGGGGGGTGTATCTGATGAACAGGCACTTTGAACTTTTCAGAAGTGTCAAAAAAAATTCTCTATAAAATAGCTCATGGTGGAAAATTGTTTTCACATATTCAGACTTACTCCCTTTGCAGTTAATTGAAATGTAGCCCAGAGTCTAGAATACATCACCTATTTCCACTATCAAACAAGATCAAGTTATCTTCTAGTTTGTTTTCCTGTCCTAAAGCCAAGTATGGTAGCTGCTGGCTTTTCCTCCTTACAGAGAATAGATTATTAAGGGTGTAACTAGAAGATAGGGATTCCCTCCAGTCTGCCCAGAAAGGTAGGGAGTCGCTGCAGTATGAATGTTGTGTGTAGGGGTAGAGGGGATCCTTGATACATCTCTCCAAACCTGTGTTCCTCTGTTGTTTGCTATTTTCCTGGTTGGTTTCATGAAGCCATGCACTGGTTCACTTCAAATAAAACAATATCAGAGATTTTTTTTTTTTTTTTTTTTTGAGATAGTCCACTATGTCACCCTTGGTAGAGTGCTGTGGCATCATAGCTCACAGCAACCTCAAACTCTTGGGCTTAAGCAAATCTCTTGCCTCAGCCTCCCAAGTAGCTGGGACTAGAGGTGCCCACCACAATGCCTGTCTAATATCAGAGATTCTTATTAACTTTGCTTCTGCCAAGCTGTCCCAAGTTTCAAGTTCAGAGATAAAGAGCTAGAATTTTTAGTGTTATCTTGATGAATTAGGCAGAAAGGTGAGACTATCCCAGCCCTGTATGTCTCAGGTAAGGTTCTCCTCCTCCTTTCCATCCTAATGATCTACACCTTAATAGTGGTAGAGAAATCTTTCAGATGGTGACCCAATTCTCAAGTCCCCACTTGACAAATTGCCACCTCTCTTCTTGCCACTTGGGTTTTCATTTTTGTTTTTTGTTGTGTTTTTTTTTTTTTGAGGCAGAGTCTTACTATGTCACCCTCAGTAGAGTGCTGTAGCATCACAGCTCACAGCAACCTCAAATTTTTGAGTTCAAGTGATTCTCTTGCCTCAGCCTCCCACATAGCTGGTTTACAGGTTCCCACCACAATGCCCAGTTATTTTGTTGTTGTTGTTGTTGTAGTTATCATTGTTGTTTAGCAGGCCCTGGCTGAGTTTGAACCCACCAGCCCCAGTGTATTTGGCTGGCACCCAAACCATTGAGGTATGGGTGCCGAGCCAACCACTTGGGTTTTTTAAAATCATTTTAAAATTTTTTTCAGATACCATGGTTCTAGATGCCTAATTTAGTCTTCTAAAATTGAATTATCTTTCGTTCTCTGTCCTTTATAAGACCTAGTTAATATTTGGCAATTTCGTTTGAAACATTCTTTATCCTTATTAGGTTGGGTACTGCCACAGCTACTTGGCAAAACCAAAACTATGGGTGATAATACTGCCTTTAGTACTAATAATACTGTACACTTCCCATGGGTAATCTAGGATAGATTCCTGACGATCAGACTGGAGTCATTGCTCCTAATCATCATTTATCTACTTTGGAGTGGGTGTTTCCACTGGAGGTCAAAAGCTGGTTTACTTATTAATGCATTAGATTCTCACAGGTTGTTCCAAACCCAGTTCTTGATGAGTTCCTAGTGAAAAGTATGAATACCCAGTATGTACACATATCTGGGTGAAAGCGATGGACATTGATGACATTGGAATTGCCTCTTTATTCCTTCTCTCTCTCTGTTTTTTGTTTGTTTGTTTGGAGACAGAGTCTGACTTTTGTCACCCTGCTTAGAGTGCCATGGCGTCATAACTGATAGCAATCTCAAACTCTTGGTCTTTTCTTTTCTTTTTTTTTTTTTTTTAAGACAGAATTTCACTCCATCACCCTCCGTAGAGTACTATGGCATCACAGCTCACAGCAACCTCCAGCTCTTAGGCTTAGGTGAATCTCTTGCCTCAGCCTCCTAGTAGCTGGGACTACAGACACCTGCCACAATGCCTGGCTGTTTTTTTGTTGTTGTTGCAGCAGTTTGGCCGAGCCGGGTTTGAACCCACAACCCTTGGTATATGGGGCTGGTGCCTACTTACTGAGCCACAGGTGCTGCCCTCAAACTCTTGGTCTTAAGAGATCCTCTTGCCTCAGTTTTTCATTTTCTTAGTAGAGACAGGGTCTCACTCTTGCTCAAGCTGGTCTTGAACTCGTGAGCTCAAGCGTTCCACCTGCCCTGGCCTCCCAGAGTGCCAGGATTACAGGCATAAGCTACTACGCCCGGCCCATTCCTTCTTTTCAAACTCTTTGTGATGCGCTTTCTGCTGTCAATCTGTACCGTGTGACATGTACCACATTTGTCACTTTCTTGACACTCAGTTTTTAAATTATCTCTACATCTCCTTTAATCTTGGTTATTCCTTATCTTATAGCATTCTTAACACTCTTACTGTTTCTACTTACCAGTAATAATGAGGTGATTCACATTCTAAAACCAAGCATTTACACACTGTGAACTAAAAATCGTTAGGATGGTCTAGATTATACTAACTATTAGCACCATCTGTTGGCAGGGTCAGACCTGATGTAGCAGTGCTTCTGCATAATTTATATTAATAAATCATTTTGAACCTTTGCTTTTATCCTTTTCTTCATAAATCTCAGTATGCCACTAGTTGGACACCTAACGATAGAAGTTGAAATTTAAATAGAATTATAATACATTTGTTATTCCCTAGTGTTTAGAAGATGTGGATGTATGTATAGTATAAGAGACCCATATCATAATATGTAATCTCGTCACTGGTGTGGGAGGGTTTGAGGAAGAGGAAGGTATGTAGGATTGGAAACAGACCAGGTAACGATGGGAGTATTGTCCGTGTCCAGCAGGAAGTCTAAGATGACCTGAACAGGGCAGGGGAAATGAAGAGAATCACGAGTCAGTTTGATGCAGGAGATCTAGGAGCACAAGGAGACCTAGAGGTCTCTAACCAATGAGACGGAATCAGTAACTGTGCCACTAAGCAAAATCGAAGAACTAAGGGGGAAAACTCAAGCCGAAAGTATGAGGGAAGAAGTGGCCGTTTTATTGACACTGCAGTGGTGTGCGAAGTAAAGAGAAGGTGTGGAAGCGAAGACAGCAAGTGTAGGATGTGCATACAGAGAACAAGGGGGTGGGGGGTGCAGGACCCAGGGAGTGTTTCCTGGGTGGGAGAGGTTTAGAGGCCGAGGGGAAGGAGCCAGGATAGAGAAGGACTGATGGATGACCAGGATCCCAGGGGGGACTGTAGGGAAGGAGACTGAGGACAGGGTAGCTGTCCTTCCCCAGAGTCACCTGAAGAGAAAGAATAGTGCCCGGGCCAAGTAACTTTGTAGGTGGAGCAACAGAAATGTCCAAATGACTCCTCATCGCCTCCTGTTTTCAGTGAAGTAAAGCCAAGATCACACTCTGAGAGTCATCTCTTTAGAGATCTTCCCGGCATCTGATTCTGTGCTTCACTGAAGTGTTTCTATTTATTTTTTTGTATTTCACTTTTTAGAATTTCAGAATATTAGGGGGTACAGATGTTTCATTTACATATTTGTTTTTGTACAGATTTGAGTCAAGGTGATGAGTGTGCCCTTCACTCAGATAGTGTTCACTGTACCCAGCACATGTATGAAGTGTTTCTTAAAGTGTTCAGTCGTGGCCGTCAAGAGCTCTTCTCCCTAGCCTCTTCCCTGCAGGCCTCTTCCCTGACTTATTAGTTACTTTTGCATTACAATCTAGTTTCCCAGCTATTGCTCCCCACCCAAAAAAAAAAGTAGATAAAAAGAGAGGTTGGGTCTTGAGTGTTTGGGGAAAGACATGGAAGGGAATGACAAGCATATCTCCCAAAGATAGGTGACGGAATAAATACTCGGTGGTTGGGGGCCCTGTTGTAAACCAGCAATTTGTAGTGGCTCCAGATGCCTCTGTTTTGCAGCTTTCTCCAGGTGCGCAAGTGGGTGGGAATAGAGCTATGGAATCAGTGTGGAGTGTCTAAGTCACTCCTGACCAATAGAACTTTTTATGATGACAGAAGTGTTCTTTATCAGTGCTGTCCACTAGCCACATGTGGCTGTTGAGTACTTAAATATGGCTACTGCACTTGCAATTTTTAATTTAATTTGAATTTGAATAGCCACAAGTGGCTCATAGCTACCATATTGTGCAACACTGACCTACAGGAAGGGGTTTGTGGAAATGTCTGGACAAGATGACAGTGGGAAGCAGGAGAATCTGAATAGCTTTCCCATTAGCACCTTCCACTCTATTCCCAGTGGAGCCAGTGTTAGACTGTGAATGGACTAATAAACAGGAGAAAATGGAGAGGGAAGAATTTCCTGTGTTAACCTTAAGTTAAAGGGAAAAAATTGTTGAAATTTATTTCTAAGGCGAGAACGTCAATATTCTGTATGTAGTAGTGAAGATTCTCCTGGCTCCTGTGAAATCCTGTACTTCTATATGGGAAGTCCTGATCAACTCATGGTGCACAAAGGGAAACGTACTGGTGAGTAAACTAACAAAATCCATTTAGCCCATTGTGATGACAAAAGTTAATCATGAAGGAATGGGGTAGAATGGACACTGTCGTTTAGACCAGCACAGTCCAAGGGGAGATTGTCAAGCCAGTAGCTGCCATTCTTGCTCCCATTCCTAACAACTGGAATGAGAAGTCACCCAGCTTTCCCCTAATGTAAGATGGAAATAAAAACCTGTGCTCTTAGAAATATTATATTGTTAAGACAAAGATAATTTTATTTTTTATTTTTTATTTTTTTGAGACAGAGTCTCACTATGTTGCCCTTGGTAGAGTTTCATGGCGTCACAGCTCACAGCAACCTCTAACTATCTTGAGCTTAAGTGATTCTCTTGCCTCAGCCTCCCAAGTAGCTGGGAATAAAAGTGCCCACTACAACATCAGGCTATTTTTTGTTGCAGTTGTCATTGCTGTTTAGCTGGCCCAGGTTGGGTTTGAACCTTGGCATATGTGGCTAATGCTGTAACCACTGTGCTACGGGCAAAAGCCAATAAAGATAATTTTAAGTTTTCATCATAGTTATCTAAGATTTTTGAGATTAACAATGCTTAAAATATGATATCATTCAGTAGAAGTTTACATCATGTACATCTAATACTAATATATAACAAAATATGTTTTTTGGGGGGGGGGTTGTTTTGTTTTGTTTTGAGAGCAGAGTCTTACTTTGTCACCCTCAGTAGAATGCCACAGTGTTATATCTCACAGCAACTTCAGACTCTTAGCTCAAGCTATTCTCTTGGCCACAGCTTCCCAAGTAGCTGAGACTACAGGTACCTGCCACAGCGCCCAGCTATTTTTTACAGATGGGGTCTTGCTGTTGTGCAGGTTGGTCTCAAACTCATGAGCTGAAGCAATCTACCAGCCTCAGCCTCCCAGAGTGCTAGGATTACAGGCGTGAGCCACTGCACCCAGCATATTGACCAAATCTTATTTTGAGTTGACATCTATCTACTTGTCGTTTTCTTGCTTGGCATGTTATATGCTACTGGTAGCATATAAGGTGGTAGAAAAACCACCTTATATACTGTACATCTTATTTAGCAGTTTTATCTACTGATGGCTGTTTGGAATGAAGCTGGTTCAACAATCAGGACTTGAAATTGCTCATCTTAAAATCAAAGTTTTCGATTTCTTCTTCCTTTGCCCTAAACATATATCTTCTTTTCTTGGCCATACAGATAAAACCATTAATTGGCATAGGGATTACTTGTACATGTGCATTGGACAGTTAACTTTAATTTTCAATCCCATGAATGAATGTTTTTGCCAGAGCTAACAGGAAACCAAATTATCTGAATTGAGTTTGCTTTCTTTCAGTATCTTTTTTCCTTCTCTTTAAAGAGACACCAGCAAGCAGGAGAGTAGCCGGGCAGCAGGTGGAGGGTAAAAAATCCAAACCTCTCAATAGTCTATGAACTAAATACCTCATCTTGGCTGATTAAAAGCAGCCTGCATAGTACAAGATTCTACACATACACAGAGCTGCCATACTCAAACAAAGCAACCATCAAGGCAGGTTCAAGACCTTGTTAGGGATGGTTAGCGTTGGACTTGAGACTGTCCTTGACTGAAAGGCATTTCATATTCATGAATTAACAAGGTAAAACTCACTACTTGTAATAACCTGTGGAAATCAGGAAGGCAAATTAATCCAAGTGCTTATTACCTTAACTCTTATTCTCATTGGTGCTCATTAGACAGATTGACCTGACTTAATAACCTCATTAAAAGACACATTTGGCATTGGAGAATGTTTTATAAAACCACCAAGTAAATTATTTATTATCTCACAATGGGTCTGATTTTTTTAAATTTGCCCTAATTTTCTACACAAAGTGTTTATAAAAGATGAACTACTAGTTTTTGATTTTCAATGAAGTATTTTTCTTAAAAACCAACTAACATTTGCTTTTCAATTTAAAGTTGTTAGAACTAGAGAGATGAAAGAGCTTACTTGTGAATGTGGAGAAGGCACTTTAGAGGCTGTGTAAGTGATCATTGTTAGCGTATGTAATGCCAGTGTTCTGATTCAGACAGACTGGAGAGAAACTTAGGCATGAAGGGCAGGTGCAACATGCTTCATTCAGCTCATGGGGGCTGTTGGCTAAGCATGGGGGATCTGCCTTTATTTAGCTGCTGGCAGCTGGAAAACTGAGTTACATAGAAAGTCTACATTCTGTGATCCACAGTCTGTACATACAGAATCTTTTTTTTTTTTTTTTTTTTTTAAGCAGGTCCCAGCCAGGTTCAAACCCACCAGTCCTGGTGCCAACACTCTAACCATTGAGCTACGGGCGTCTGGCCCATACAGAAGGTCTTGTACACCTTTACCTAGGAGAACAATAATGACAACATGACAAGCAATAGTTACATAAGCAGGACTTCACTGTACACAGTGACGGCTATCTAGGAACCCATGGCACTTGCCCATGGGTGAGAAGGCCTAGACAACTTTATCTTGTCCTATACTCAAGGCCATGGGTGAGAAAGCCCAAACCACTTTTTTCTCATCACACAATGAGAGTTTCAGTCAGAATTCTTTTGAGGGCAGTGCCTGTGGCTCAAAGGGGTAGGGCGCCAGTCCCATATGCCAGAGGTGGCGGGTTCAAACCCAGCCCCGGCCAAACCCACAAATAAATAAATGAAAATTTTAAAAAAGAAAACTTAAAAAAAATATATTTATATATATACACTCAAGTATAAGCCGAGTTTTTTCCGGCACAAAATTTGTGCCGAGTTGTACCGGAGAAACTCGGCTTATACTCGAGTATATACTCTGTGTATATGTGTGTGTGTGTGTGTGTGTGTGTGTGTGTGTGTATACAATAACAAAAAAAATTTTTTTAAAAATTCTTTTGAAACATATTTTTCTTTTGCCTCATTGCAGTGTGTATTTTTGTCCTTTTAATTATCCGTACCATGTAAAAGTGACAAGAGCTTGGCAATAATAAAATTATAATTAAAAAAAAAACAACTCAGCAATTCTGAAATGCCTACCTAGTCCCAACTGGAGATATAAATATCGCAAGATAGTATACATAAATAGCACAAATTTTATTAGGCAGTATGTAAATAACATCGTACTCCATTTCATAACCTAATGTCAAGTGTCTTCAGTGGACTGCTTAGGTCCCACGTTTCTTAGGTTGCTGCCTGTCACTGACAAATTTTCAAACATCAGAATTTTTTCCCCCCATAGGCTGTTAGTCAGGAGTTATTTTTGACTAATAGAATAGATTATTTTAATTAAAATCTCTAAATTATCTGCATTCCTATGAAGTAAAAACTGCTCAGATAAAAAGCCTAAGTGAGCTAGTTCAGTCATGTATGTCTGGAGTATTTTTGCTGAGACTACTGTATTATGAGTATACAGGTTACTATGCTTTTCATTTTTCAAATGGAAATAATAATTTAAAATGTTTTTATTGTAAAGACAATTGTAGCTATGGGAAAAAAGCAGAAAGCCATATACCAGTGGTTCTCAATGAGGGGTGATTTTGTAACCCAGGGGACATTTGGTGATATCTGCAGACATTTTGATGGCTAACTAGGTGATGGTGCTAATGGCAGCTGTGGCTAGAAGCCAGGGGAGCTGCTAACTATCCCACAGTGCACAAGAGGCTCCCTCCAGTGAGTTTGGATTGTCTGTCCAGATGTCACAGTCAAGGGTGCTGCATATGCTACGATTTGGTAAATGCAGAGGAAAAAAGGTAGGGGAAACTAATAACAGAAAAATAAAACAAAGTAGTAATAGTTTCTCCTTTTCTACTATTTTGATCATTTTCTGTGATGGTCTTTTAATGAAAGTAGAGATTTTTTGTGAGAAAATTTTCGGTATAGAAAGATCTGGCCCTCCCAGGTACAAGCAGGAACTGTATACCTATTACTAAATAAATGTGCCTCCCTTTCTAGCTTCAAATTTAAACTATCATCTCTGGTTCCTTATCTTCAAAACATTGGCCAGTTAATACTATTTACTGAGCATATCAAATTTTATATTTAGAAAGTCACTGATGCATTCGAATTTCCAAATTACTAAAACCTGTTTTGATTGTGTGCACTAATCTATATTGATGGAATAATCCTGATGGAATGTTCTCTGTTTTTAAATTCTCTCTACCATTTTGGTTGGTAGTTGGATGTATAAGAGTACACCTGTAGGCCTAGTCAGCAAAGGCGAATTTGACTTAAAAATAACATTATGAATAATGGCTAGTAAAATAAAACATGGCTCTGTTTCTTTGGTCTCATTTTAAGACCTCATTTTTGATTCATGTCCCTTTTTAAAAATTAATATTTTAGGACTCAGGATATATTGTTAAATATTAAAAATTATTTACAAAAGAGCGTGAATTACACCAATATGATTATATTTTTCATAGTTAACACATATCTATTCATGGTTGAATGTATGAATGTGTATGATCTCCCCTGACCACAGAAAACATACCAATGAGATTTAATTACACTTTTCGTTTAATGTGCAGGCAGTGATGAGCAGCTTGGAAAATTAATTTACAACGCTTTGGAAACAACCTCCGGCAGCTTTGTCTTGTTATATGAATGGGTCCTTCAGTGGCAGAAAAAAATGGGTCCATTCCTTACCAGTCAAGAGAGAGAGAAGATTGACAAGTTCAAAAAACAGGTAGGCATCTGCGGTGGCTAGCTAGGCAGAAAGGCCTATCTTGAGCTTCAGGAAAGGACAGAGCTAGACAGCTCACATGGGATTGGCTGGCACAGTCTGCAGCGGTGTGAGAGCTGTTTGAGGGCAGAGGACAGTAGGGGCCCCACCTCTTCATCAGCATTTTCTCAGGCCCTCACTTCTTTTTTCAGAACCTTCACGACACAGTCAAAATTCCTGCAGCTGCCTTCTTAGCTTCCCTTCCCACCCCTAATGATGGCATTCGCAGCCATCTCTCCAACTGGGACTAAAAACTATTTATAATTGTGCTTTTTGCAATTACTTGCATTTTCCCTACTCTTTTGAAATAATTGCTTCAAAACAGTTTGGGGGAACTGGTAGATTTTAAAGTTAATCTGTAATAGCAAGTATAAGGAGAACATTTAATATTGTATATTGCAGTTACATAACAATGAGGCTGCAAAAATAGTAGGTAAAACATGGTGTTTAGTAACGTATACTTATGGGTAGAAAGAAGAACTAGAAGTACCGTATATACTCAGGTATAAGCCGAGCTTTTTCCGGCACAAAATTTGTGCCGAGTTCAGGTTTTTTGGCACAAATTTTGTGCCGAAAAAACTCGGCTTATACTCGAGTATATACGGTAAATACAATGGAATCATAAGCTATCTTTGCCAGTGACCGTAGAGGTAATCTGGGCTTTTTGCTTTATATTTTTATAAGTTTAGCAGTGATCTTTGTAATAATCAGAAAAGATTATTTTCAAATTAGTACTTCTTTTTCCTGGTGGCCATATCTCAAAACGATTTTAAAAGCTTTTAACTAATTTTGTAGTATTTGCACACTGGGTTTTGAGATTAAAGAAGCTGAGAATTAACTAACTATTTTCTATCTTTATGTACTGTTAGGTTGACCTATGGTGTGAGGGGGGATTCAATTCACGGCATATTTGTTCTCTTCTCATTTGAAAGTCTGTTTTCTATCAAATACTTAACTTTTGAGGTGAAATGCCAATGAATGCTGATTGACCCAATATTACCTTTTCTTTTTTTTCTATGTCAGATTCAAGGGGCAGAAACAGAATTCAACTCACTGGTGAAATTGAACCACCCGAACATAGTGCGCTACTTAGCAATGAATCTCAAAGAGCAGGATGACTCCATCGTGGTGAACATTTTAGTGGAGCACATTAGTGCGGTCTCTCTTGCTGCACACCTGAGCCATTCGGGCCCTGTCCCCGTGCATCAGCTTCGCCGGTATGCAGCTCAGCTCTTGTCAGGTCTCAACTATCTGCACAGCAATTCGGTGGTACACAAGGTCCTGAGTGCGTCAAATGTCTTGGTGGACGCCGAGGGCATAATCAAGATTACTGACTACAGCATTTCTAAGCGCCTCGCGGACATTTGCAAGGAGGATGTGTTCGAGCAAACCCGAGTTCGTTTTAGTGACAATGCCCTGCCTTATAAAACGGGGAAGAAAGGGGATGTTTGGCGTCTTGGTCTTCTGCTGCTGTCCCTCAGCCAAGGACATGAATGTGGAGAGTATCCTGTGGCTATCCCTAGTGATTTACCAGCTGACTTTCAAGATTTTCTAAAGAAGTGAGTATCATTGAGATTCTCTCTGATTGCACTTTGCTCCTGTACTTTTGATGGTACTGGAGCGCACCAGACATCTAAGTGATGTGGACGCTGAAAGGGAGGAACGGAAGAAATGCCCTGGGTATTCCAAATGGAAGTCATCTCTTTTGACCATTGCTGCTGGTTCCTAAGGGGTAAAAGACACTGCATCCTATTTAGCAAACAGCTTTCAGAGAGTAATTCTGCTTCTGGTGCTTCTTAACCATTCTTCTTCATTGACTGTCTCTGTCAGCCAAGGCGGAGAATGCAAATGCCTTCCTTAGTCCAGCCAGAGGATTTTCAGTATCTGAAAATTATAGGTGGTACATGTTTAACTGCAGAGCCAAGTTTTATCCAGTTTGGGAGAATTTTTCCTGAGAGGTCTTCCTCAGGCTTTACATCTTTGTCAGGCTCTGTGCTGCCTCTGTTCTCACTCCCAGCCAGAGCTAACCTCACTGGTGTACGCTAAATGGAGAATAAGATCCTTCAGCCACCCTGCAGAAGCTGGCCTCAGCTGGCTTCTTCCCTTTCTTGAGCTTCTGTCTTCTGACCTTTTCCCTAGTCATTTGCTTTTATGCACATCATTCACTGTGCACATTTTCTTTTACCCTTCACATTTCTTTCCCTATTCCCGTCTATCCCAATTGCCAGCTGGCCTGGTCCATATTGTGTTTCCTCTCATTCATTGTCTTACCCATCCCAAAGGGGAAAGTAGCTGCACTTGGGTTTAAATAAGTTTTTGTGTGCTACACAAATAGAAGTAGGCATGGTGTACACACAGTTGTGGGAAGGGGCCTGTTTTGATTCTTGACGCCGGTTTCTCTCCATAGAGTATGTAAAAAACTTTTGTGATTTCTTTTAAATGTGATGAAGCTTTTAAAATATTTATGTAAGGGTGGCGCCTGTGGCTCAAAGGACTAGGGCGCCTGGCCCCATATACCAGAAGTGGCAGGGTCAAACCTGGCCCAGCCAAAAACTGCAAAAAAAAAAAAAAAATTATGTAAACACCCCCTGACACGAGGTTGGTTAAAATGAGAGAGCCAGTGATAGAACCACAGATGGAAAGACTCATGTCTGTCCTCACTGCATCCTCTTGAGCTTTCTGCCCTACCTCATTGGTGGAGAGTAATTTAGTAAAGGTAGAAACAGCACTGGAAGGTTTAAGTAGAATATACCTTTCACATTTAATAGTGAAATGGCAGGCTTAGTACCTAAAACTTCACTAATTCTCTTAAGGAAAATAGCTCTGTGCTCTGTTGGTTTTGAGCTGGCACAATTCCGTGTTCTTTGGGCATGATTGCCCTGAGGGTATTGTGTGCATTCCTTTGTCCTGCTGAGCGGATCCGAGGCAGAGGCTTGATTAAGGAGCTTCTGGACATCATTTCCTAACTTGTGCTGTCCAGTCTCAGTTAACAAAAGAAAAAAAAATCATTCACTGGAATGAAAACAGCAAGATTCCTTTATCCTTATATTTTTACTTTTTAGCAAACAGAAGGTTTTGTTTCAAATCAGTTTCATCCCACCTCTCTCCCCTACCTGCTGAGTGACTTAACTCCTTCCCCTGTGGTCCCTTCCACCCCACCCCCACAACATTAAACAGTAAACTAGTAGGTTCAAGGGATGAGGATTAAAAGAAAGTTGTGGTAAAATGTGGAACTTTAGAAAGTGTTCCTTAAATGTTTCCAACTTCATACTGTGATGAACAGCCTTTGTCCCACAGGGGTGTCCATCCCAAGACCTGAAGGCTGTGTGTGGATTAGGTGAGGACTTTTATGCTTATCTGTAGTAACAGAGATCAGGAAAATTATGCACAAAATTTTTTTTTTTTTTTTTTGGCTTATCAGCTTTTGTTAGTATTTTTGTGTTTTATGTGTGGCCCGAGACAACTCTTCCAGTGTGGCCCAGAGAAGCCAAAAGTTTGCGCACCCCAGTGAGCTATCTAATTTGCTTTGTATTTTTTGTATTTTTATTTTTTAGAGACAGAGTCTCACTCTGTTGCCCAGCCTGGAGTGCGTGAGTGCAATAGCACAATCATAGCACACTGCATCCTTCAACTACTGGGCACAAGCAGTCTTCTTCCTTCGAAGTAGTAGGTGTGTGCCACTGTGCCAGGCTTTTGTTTTTGGAAAGCTTGCTTTATGACTGGTCCCCAGAAAGGCTTAGTTTGGCATGCCAAAGTATTATACCATTAATGGGGTGAAAATATGTAGCCTACTTGTGCTATCTTAGACTTTTAAAAAATCATTCCAGGAAGGTAACAATTCCTATCTCTGGTGACTGTACATTTTTTTTTAGATTCCCTACTTGCACCCAGCCTGGCACTTAACATATAAATCCTATAGGAATGTTTCTTAATTTAAATTCACTTCTGAGTGCATTCTGGCTCATGATTAATATGAATTCTCTAATACATATTTTAAAAAGTAAACCCATAATTAACTGCCTTGGATTAACCAGTTTAGCAGTGATTTCCCGTGTTGTTAAGACTCAACCTTCCCTTTCACTGAGGTGCGTTTGCTTGGATGACAAGGAAAGATGGAGTCCTCAGCAATTGTTGAAACACAGCTTTATAAATCCGCAGCCAAAAATGCCTTTAGTGGAACAAAGTCCTGAAGGTAAGTCTGTTACCATTCTTTTTTTGATATCCTATTTGACATTCAGTTATTTTGAAAGTATATGTAAACCTAAAACTGGAAGGGACTGCATGAATTATTAATTTTATCTATTTTATGCTGAGCTACACAAAAATCCCATTTTTTTTATATATGCTGTTTTGCCACCCTGATTTTTCTTGTTTCTACTTGCCAGAATGTCCTTGATTTAGCCTCTTGTAGTGTTTAGTCACCCTTCTTGTCATGTCACCGTTACTGCCATGTAACTAGATTTTCCCTGCTGCACTTCAGATTAAGGAACCCCAGTAAAGATGGGATGGATGAGAAGACCTAGTTGGGGTTCTGACTCTACAATTCATTCCCTTACTTTCTGTCACCCCACCTGTAAACTTGGTCTAATTATGTATTGCTGTCTACTTTAAAGAGGGCAAGATAAGGGAAAGCATTAAAGAGGTACTTCTTCCTTCTACTGGCTGGGGCTTGGCTCCTCCTTCAGCGCCTGCATCTTTGTTGACTTGTGCAGCTCTTGCTGTATTTCTAGTGCCTCATTTGCTTCTCACCTTTTGTTTTTTCTCAGATTCTGGTGGACAAGATTATGTTGAGACTGTTATTCCTAGCAACCGGCTACCCAGTGCAGCATTCTTTAGTGAGACACAGAAACAGTTTTCCCGATACTTCATTGAATTTGAAGAATTGCAGCTTCTTGGCAAAGGAGCTTTTGGAGCTGTCATCAAGGTGTGATAATAGAGTTGTCCCCAGACACTTTTAGAGCTCCTTCTCTGTTTCATTTCCACAAAGACTTACAGATTTGACTTCTGTTTTGGGGGTGAGGAGGGAAGTGAGTATGACTATTGGAAACTATGATCATCTTACAAGTTTTATTTAAAGTTACTAGCCACGTTTAAAAACACAGCAGGCCAGATGTAGTGACTCACCCCTGTAATCCTACTACTTTGGGAGGCCAAGGCAGGAGGATCGCTTGACATTAGGAGTTCAAGACCAGCCTGGGCAAAAGTGAGACCCCCATCTCTATAAAAAACAGAAAAATTAGCTAGGTGTGATGGCACACACCTATAGCCAGCTATTTGGAAGGCAGAGGTCGGAGACTCAATTGAGCCCAGTGATTTGAAGTTGTGGTGAGCTATGATGATGATATCACTGCACTCTATTCTAGCCCTGGCAACAAAAAACAAAAACATTGCAAGATGTTGATTAGTGATGAAAAAAGAAAAAACAAAACAGGGAATGCACTATGCCTCTTTCCTTGCTTGCTATATAGCATTAACATGAAAAATACATGATTATAATAGCACTTCAGGTGGAGTCAGGACCTCTGTAAAGAACAGCCTTATGTTCTTTGCTCCAAAAAGAAAATTATTGTGTTTTTCTCCCATTTGCCGTTAGAGTTGCTATAGAGAAAAGGGTTCCAAGGTTAGAACAGAGATGGAATTCAAACTGGGAAACAGCCCCAGATGGTCTTAATGGCTTTTATTTTCCAGCTCCTATTGAGATAGAAAGATAGTAATGTGTTATTAAGGTGTAGTGTTGGGCCTTCCTTTCTTCATTATGGTCTATTCGGATGACTTTTATTATTGTCTGCCCCTTATAGAAAGATGTTTCAGCTGTTTTTATATAATTTAAGTATTTTGCTTTGAATTGAAGAGACCCAGATTAATGTGGTATTAAGTCCATGTAAGGTACATGTCATTCTGAATTAGTTTTTCTGCAGTAAAAGAAAGACTGTCTTAAGTAAGACAGGTTTCCTGATCAAACAGTTTCAGACAGAACTGAAACTGGAGCAATCTTTACTGTCTGAAAGATCGTATTTATCTTTAAAAAGAGATGATTGAGGCATATACTGTCCTTTTAATGCACAATATCATTTTGATCAAGCCCTTTAACTTTTATAGTTTTGATTCTTGAATATTAAATATTAACAAACTTTATTTCCTTGTAAATACTCAAGAATGATTAGTAAACTCATGTAACACAAACATCTGAGTAATTTAAGCTGTCTAGTTTCTCCAGTAGTTTGTCCCCGTGAGAAGCCCACGGCCCGCACATCCCATCTCTATATTTCCGGGTAGGGCAGGGCACTCTGCCCTGTGTTCTGGCACTTGTCAGCAGTTGAGTCCATTACTACTTATGCACCTTTTCAAATTCCTGGAGTTTTTGGTGTGACCCACACCCTGGTCAGTGAGTCAGTGTGCATGATGTGTACCAAGACATGAGATGGACATATGACGCTGAGATCTCAACCCACGTCCTCTTCCTTATTAATATGGCAGCAAAAGTACCCAGGCTTTTCATTTTTTGAGTACATCGCATCTTTCAGGTTGTGTGCCAGATGGCTTATAAACCTTACCTTTTAATCTCAGGACATTCTTACAAGATAAATAGGATCTTCATTTTCCCAATGAAGGAAAAGTATTGTTCTTTGCCTGAAGTTACACATACCTACAAAGAGATGAAACCAGCATTCAGACCCACACCTGTTATACTCCAAAGCATATGTTCTTGTCACTATTTTGACACAAAAAAGGATAATGTGAAACTCAGTTTTGTAGTATCCCTTTATTATTTTTTTTTTGGAGTAGTTTTAATAGTCTAATTGAAACCTCTGAGCCAAACAGAGAATGATACTGTTTTGTAAACAACTAATTTTTCCTGCCACAATGGCCAAGTATTACTTTTCTAGAATATATTGTCCCTGCAGTTTACCTAAAGGTTGGGACTGGAATGTTTCAGTGAACAAAATTTTATAAAAGTTACTTCTGTCCAGTTATGAAGTGAAACTACCCACCATAAGGATACCTCTGTATAAGACGTGGGACTTGCCTTTGAAACCTTTTCTTGTGTTTTTATTATTGTATTGTGTTCTTAATTGAATTGCTCCGGTTGTGGTACACATCATCAATCAGAAATCTTAGTCTTGTAACAATATCAGTGTATAGCAATCATGTTAGCGGCAATTGCTGTTCTTCACTTAGCTAAAGCACCTTTCTTTGTGAGGCCTGGACACAAGTGCTGTCCCCGTGTTCTCTCATTTAATTGTTACAGTCACCGTTTGGAGTAGTGGAAATGGGGTAAGTACAATTTCATAGATAAGAAAATTGAGCCTCAGGGAAGTTGTCATTTACTCAAATTTGTGTGACTTTATAAATCAAGGAATTAGCATTTATTTGCATTTGAGTCTGTTAAACTTTTTTGAGTTCAGTTTGTCTGTAATGACCTTTAGAAGAAATCAGAAACTAAAATAATCATCTGAAACATCACTTTAGAAAATAATTTTTATCTTTAAACCAAAGTTTATTTAGCTATTTAGATAGCAGATATGATATTGGAAAAACAGGGAAGTAATTGCCATTTATATAAAATTAATGATTTAAAATATAGGTTATGTTTTCCCCCCAACCTCTCCTAGCAACCTAAATACAACTAGATTAGGGGGACCGTTTCTACATTCTGGGGCAGTCAAGGCTTTCTTCAGTTGAATTTCAGACATGGTTCTCCAGCGCGGCTGTTCTCCTGGGAGGGGAGGGGGTGACTTCCATGCACGTCCCCGAGCTCCTGAGCAGGTGACGCACTGGGTCCCTTTTCCTCGCTGCGCGGCAGGTGCAGAACAAACTGGACGGCTGCTGCTACGCGGTGAAGCGCATCCCGATCAACCCGGCCAGCAGGCACTTCCGCAGGATCAAGGGTGAGGTGACGCTGCTGTCGCGCCTGCACCATGAGAACATCGTGCGCTACTACAACGCCTGGATAGAGCGCCACGAGCGCCCGGCGGGCCCGGGGACTCCGCCCCCGGACTCGGGGCCCCTGGCTAAGGACGGGCGAGCCACCGGGCGGCCGGCTGGCGACAGTGGCAGCCCAGACAGCGTGGAGGCCGCGGCGCCGCCGCCCATCCTCAGCAGCTCTGTGGAGTGGAGCACGTCGGGCGAGCGCTCGGCCAGTGGCCGCTTCCCCGCCGCCGGCCCGGGCTCCAGCAGCGACGAGGACGACGAGGACGAGGATGAGCGCGACGGGGTCTTCTCGCAGTCCTTCCTGTAAGGGCGCGGGCTGCGGGGATGCCTGGGGTGCCCCCGTCTTCACTGCCCTCCCAGCCCAGGTCGGGGAAAGGGAATTCGTGGTCACTAGAGTGCAGGAGTTGGAGACCAGCCTGAGCAACAGCGAGACCCCTGTCTTTACCGAAGAGAAGATCTAGCTAGGTGCTGCGTCAACTACTTGGGAGGCGGAGGCCAGAGGTTCTCTTGAGCCCAAGAGTTTGAGGGTGCTTTGAGCTTTGTCCCCCACGACACTCTACTGAGGATGACAAAGTGAGACTCTGTCTCAGGGGGAAAAAATAAAAAGAAGCACTTTTACAGAAGAACCAAATGCAATCCAAAAGATTTTTTTCCCCACTATCTTCAAAAGATTTTTAAAATCCAAGCCCTGGAGAAAGGAAACATAGAAATTACTGTCTTCAAAAGATCTTAAAACTCCAAGCCCCAGGGAAAAGGAAAATAGAAATTACTTCCAAAACCTCATCATAATACATTTAATAAAATTTCTTATAGGGCATGCCTTTAGATCAGGGCTTCTAACTCTGGAACATTTAAGAACTAATCCGGAGTCTTGATATGGTGCCAACTGCAGTCTCAAAAAAAGTACCAAACCATTAATCACAATCCTGAAGTTTATGCATCTCAGAATCCACTCTGGTCATTTACTTTCATGATTTTATTATACCCAGTTGGGTACAATTTATCATAACTCTTAGCTATGAAATTTTTTCAGGAAACTTAATCTGGCTAACTTTTATTTAAATCATATGTAATACTGAGTACAAATCAACATGATATAGTATATAGATTGAGTCTTGCGGGGTCTAGCCTCTCGTTCTTTCTAGTAATTGAACAAGTGTTGATTTTCAGAATTATTATAGGGATTTTGGTTTCTTTAGTATTTCTCTATTTCTCTTTTTAAGACCTGCTTCAGATTCTGAAAGTGATATCATCTTTGACAATGAAGATGAGAACAGTAAAAGCCAGAATCAGGTAAATATATGAATAGGAATTACACCATTTTATTCATCATAATATGGGGGTATATAGAAACTAACACTTGATGTAAGGGAAAAAATATGATATCACAGACTTTGGATAAAATATGAAAGCCATAATCAGATATGCAGATACAGAAACTATCAATTTTTTTTTTGTAGTTTTTGGCTGGGGCTGGGTTTGAACCTGCCACCTCCGGCATATGGGCCATTGCCCTACTCTGTTGAGCCATAGACACTGCCCAGAAACCATCAATTTTTAAAACATGATCATTCATTTCAAGTATATACTACTTGTGTTTATATATGGGCCTTTATTCACATGATAAAGCATATCTACTTTTAGGAAAGGGAAATAAATTAAAGCACTTCATTTTTGTGTGTGATGAAAATAATTTTCTAGAGTATTTTAGGAAACTTTAAATTGTTGGGGAAGAGTATTGAAAGCAAATTGAGTAATTAAACAGAGTGATCACGGAGTTACCTTGGTCCCACATCAGTTAATTGTTTTTTTGGAGACGGAGTCTCGAGCTGTTGCATTGGGTAGAGTGCTGTGCTGTCATAGCTCACAGCAAACTCCAACTCTTGACCTCAAGTGATCTCTTGCCTCAGTTTTTCTATTTTTAGTAGAGATGGGGTCTCACTTTTTGCTCAGGCTGGTCTCAAACTCCTGAGTTCAAGCAATCCACCTACCTCGGCCTCCCAGGATGCTAGGATTATAGGCATGAAACACCATGCCTGGCCCACATCAGTTAATCTTGATTTCTTGTGTTCATGGACCATCTTTTAGAACAGCGGTTCTCAACCTGTGGGTCGTGACCCACAGGAACTGTATTAAAGGGCTGTGGCATTAGGAAGGTTGAGAACCACTGCTTTAGAATAATGTTTTAGCACTATGTATCATGATCCTGTAATGGGTTATGAAATCAGTGAGGGTCGCAACCAGTTTTATTTTAATTTTAGTGCTGTAGAGAGTAGAGAATACCAAAATATATCACACTTACAGTGAAGGTAAACTTGTTCATGGAATTTTTCCTTTATAAGTATGTGTATGAGTGTGATGTAAAATGTTATTTCTTCATATGGATCATGGTCAAAAAAGTTGGGAAAGCACTCACTGCTCCAAGCCCCGAAGCCCACTTGAATCCATACCTTCCTCCGTCCAGATCAGCAGTACCCTTCTATGGTGAGGCATACAGCTCAGGGTGAAGCTTTTCTACTAAAGCTCTGAGTTGTCGCTGCAAGGAAACCTTCTACAACTGAGGGCTGAATACAATGGCTCTATTGTCAGGATTAAAAATGTAGTTACCTGTAGTTATGAGGATGTGTTCATAGTAGATAAAGAAAAGTCTAAACATAAACTCTTAGATAAGCAGTTCCATTGATTTGAAGGAGATAGGAATGCATTAGCCAATGTGTTTTTTCATTTTATTTTTTCATGTCCACTCCTAATCCTGAGACAGTTTTTTATAAGTACTTTCCTTATCAATTAAAATCATCTTAGATGCCCCTCTGTTTAAATTTATTAATTATAAATTGAACCAGGAATAATAATATAAATAATCTCAACTACTGCTAAGGCAGAAATTACAGTTTTAGCATTCATTAATTACCCATGTGATTACGGGGGTGCCAAATTTACAATCTTGGTTTTGCTTAATTAAGGGCAGCGTCCCATGGGGAATGCTAATTGATGGATAGAAGCTGCTAAGAGAGTAACAGTCTTCTACGGGTAAATCCCCTGAGTACATAAATGATTCAAGAGTGGAAAACCTGATTGTTTCCGGAGCAGAACATTTTTTTTAATTTGATAAAAGAAAGATGTTGAAAAACTTTTCCTCAAGAAAACCTAAATCAGAAATGGGCACATACCAACTGATGTTTTTTCTGCACTTAACGATAAAAGCATTCAAATACAATTATCAGAAGAAAAAATAATTTTATGAAAAAGGTATCACGTATTAGAAAATTAGCTATAGGGAACAAACAAATTAACCTTGCACAAAAGTCGTCTAGAGGATCACTCGCTGTCAGTGGCAGCTGAGAGCTTGCCTTTTGGGGATGTAGCCCTAAGGGCATGTGCCCTTTGATAAAATGGTGACATTGAAATCGTTTTAGCTAAAGATGGTTTCCTAGTTGTCTATTTCCAAAAGAAGCCTACCACCAAAGGAAGGCATTCCAGTAAAACTGAAGTCTTTTAATACTAGCCTGTGTACATTCTGCCCTTCTTATCCATAGAAGGATATCAATGGGAAGAAAGAATTGACTTGGCAAGGAGTCTTTCTGAGATTGCTTGTCTTTAGTATGTATCTGTTTTCTATTTTCCCCATCATTGTTCTGTGTAGCTGTAGACCTGTAAACTGTATAGAGGATTCTGGTAATAACAAACAAACATGTGAGCCTGTAAAGGACGGTGGTTGTGTTCAGCTCCACTAACCTCCCCGAAAGGCAATAGGATGGCATGTATATGAGGTGCAAGCACAAATACTTAATGATGGTGATAAATCTCATTTAATTTCAGCCCCCTTTTGAGTTCTTATGTGTTCTTCTTGGATCAGGATGAAGACTGCGATGAAAAGAGTGGTTGCCGTGAAAGTGAGCCGTCGGTGACGACCGAGGCCGTGCATTACCTGTATATCCAGGTGAGGGCCTCGGGTGCAGCTTGGTGACACAGCAATACCCAGTAGTGGCTAGGGGGCTTGTTTCAGGATGCTAGAACAAGACAGTGGGCAGAAGAGGACTTACTGACACTACCAAAGAGTCATTGGTCCCTTCTTCCCTGGCCTTGAGCTCAGACTTCCCTGTAGCATGTCAGGAGGTGCCACAGAGTGGCGCTGGCCTCGGGCTCTGGAAGTTCACATCCAGAATCCACTTGTCATAATATGTGAGCTCAGGCAAGATACTTCAGCATCCTGTGCCTCAATTTCCCCGTCTATAAATTAGATAATAATAATTATCTCATAGACTTATAAAGAATAAATGAGATGACATCTATGAAGTGCTGAGAACATATCTGAGCTCCACAAATGCTAAGCTGTGTGTGCACAGAAACTTGACTTTGTCTGAAAGCTGGGTCTGCTAAGGTATGATGCACACTCATGCCTATGCGAACATGAGCTTTAGGAACCTCTGGGAGACAACTACATAGGCAAACCAGCTCCAGTGAAGAATTATTGAAAAGAAGCCCCTGCCAGAGCTGCAGCACCCTGGACAGTGTGGGCTCTAACCACAGAGGCACAGCTATCAACCAAAGACAGGTCTTTCCTTTGCCCCAAGAGAATAGGCCGTTGGGTCACTATTAGTGTTTTCAGTCCTAACTATAATTAGGCAGATCATTAAATGTGAGATACAATAGCATGATGAAAAGGAACCCTCAGACAATTAAAGGTTTCAAAAGAGACTAATTAGGTGGTAACTTTCCTAGGGTTGGAGCTGGTTTTAGGTATGTCTGAACATTAATGTCACAGATAATAAAACATTTGTTCCCCAAACCACTATTGAGTACCTATTATGTGCTATAGTGCTCTAAACAATTTTAATGAGACAGAAATACACAAGGAGGTGCACTGGAGGTTCTGTAGGGTCATTGTGTGGGCATCAGGAAAGCCGTGTGACACCCTGACTTAGACCTGGAGGATGAGTCAGAATTTGCTGACAGTTATTCTGAGGGTGAGAGAATGAAGGCTGATCTTCCTCTCTTTAAAAACGACAAAATCGTTCTTCATGAGAAATCTCAGCTCTGGCACTGGTTGAATCATATAGGCTAGTTTCATCAATCAAATGCATTGTTTTATGACACATTAATACACCCACAGGGGGTGAGACAGAGCCTCTTCTTGAATGTTTTAATATTTACGATGTTTTGCTAATATACTTAAGGTCATTTGTCTTTAATGCACAGATAAGAAAGACTAATAACATCATTAGATTAATTAGCTTGTCTTGGAAATTTGGGTTTGGAAGCAGTCTTGTAAAATAATAAACAAAATTGTGCTACATTCTCAGTTTTTTCCCATTATTTGTAATAAGGATTTTTAAAAAGTCTTACTTTTTTAAAATGAGCAATAATATAGAAAAATAGTTATGCTGGGATGCTCAGATTTATACATATTTACCTCCAATGTATTTTTTTTTTTTTTTATCATTTGGGATTCATTGAGGATACAAAGAATTGTATCTGATTGCAATAGTTAGGGAAAATCCCTCTTGTAATTAATGTCCTACCCCCAAGAGGTGTGCCATATACCTTGACCCCTATCCCCCTTCTTCCTCCAAACTCCTCAGTCCCTCATTCCCCTAACCCCCTTGTATTAGTTCATCCGCTGCCTTCATATTAGTATTGAAGACATTAGATTCTTGCTTCTCCATTATTGTGATGCTTTACTAAGAAGAGTGTGTTCCACCTCCATCCAGGTTAATAAAGAAGATGTAGTCTCCATCTTTTTTAGTGGCTGTACAGTATTCCATAGTATACATATACCACAGCTTGTTAATCCATTCGTGGGTCAGTGGGCATTTAGGCTGTTTCCACATTTTGGCAATTGTAAATTGAGCTGCAATAAACAGTCTAGTGCAAATGTCCTTATGGTAAAATGATTTATTTTCTTCTGGGTAGATGCCTAGTAAAGGGATTGCAGGATCAAATGGGAGGTCTAATATGAGTTCATTGAGGATTCTCCATACTTCTTTCCAAAAAGGTTGTTTTAGTTTGTAGTCCCACCAGAGCAGTGTAAAAATGTTCCCTTCTCTCCACATGCACACCAGCATCTGCAGGTTTGAGACTTTGCGATGTGGGCCATTCTCACTGGGGTTAGGTAATATCTCAAGGTGGTTTTGACTTGCATTTCTCTGATGATCAGGGACAGGGAGCATTTTTTCAAATGCTTGTTAGCCATTTGTCTGTCTTCCTCAGAAAAGGTTCTGAGGAACCATATCTCTTGCCCAGGGGTAGATGTGATGGTTTATTCTTTTTCTGTTGATTAATTAGAGTTCTCTATAGATTCTGGTTATCAACTCTTCATTAGATTGATATCCTACAGATATCTTTTCCCATTCTGAAGGTTGTCTTTACTTGTGTCCTTAGCTGTGCAGAAGCTTTTCAGCCTAATTCAGTCCCACTTGTTAATTTGTGTTGTTATGACAGCCACTGAAGTCCTAGGGTTGGTTATTAGCTTGGTTATTTGTTAGTTATTGTCCTTAACAAATGCATATTTACCCCCTAGGTATTTTTTTTTTAATACTCCTGGTGTTTGTTTGTTTGTTTGTTTTGCAGTTTTTGGCTGGGCCAGGCCGGTTTGAATCCACCACCTCCGGTATATGGGGCCTGAACCCTACTCCTTTGAGCCACAGGCACCGCCCAATACTCCTGGTTTCTTTCTTCAGTGTAGAAAATAAAGTCTTTCCCATAACTGTTTGAAATCCACAGCACAAGTTTTAAAATAAAGGATTACATTAATTGCAGTTGTGCTCTTTAACTTAAACTTTGTCTAACCAAATCTGTCTTCTGCCTCCTGTGTCCTGTCTGTAGATGGAGTACTGTGAAAAGAGCACTTTGCGTGATACCATTGACCAGGGCCTGTACCGAGACACCGTCAGACTCTGGAGGCTTTTTCGAGAGATTCTGGATGGATTAGCTTATATCCATGAGAAAGTAAATTTTGTAACATTCTGTATCTGAAAACTTATGTTTATATGAATTTATGACTAAAACATCAAAGTTTTGAGAATCAAGGTAAACTAAAAGAGGGAATTAAAGTTATATTGAGATAATCTATTTTTATAGGAAATAGAACAGACTGTTTCAGAAGACAAGAAAATAGTACAAAGTATTGCTTTTTTTTTTTTTTTTTTTTTTTTTTTAATTATTGTTGTGTTCCCCCAGCTATTGTGCAGTGGTGTCAAAGATCACAGCAACGTTGCACACCTAGGTTCAAGGGATCATTATGCCACACCC
>CAUYPK010047808.1:0-59740 GCA_963574355.1 Loris lydekkerianus
CCGCCCCCCCCCCCCCCCGCGCCCGCCCGCCCCGCCCCGCGCCCGCCCCCCCGGCCCCCGCCCCCCCCCCCGCGGCGGCGCCCCCCCCCCCCCCCCGGAACACTTAATAATGTCAACAAAACAAATAGTAGCTGCCAGGGAGGTGAAAATGGGGGTAGGGATGTGAAAATGGGGGTGGGGTGGGGACTTTTCAGAGATTCTTACTTTGTTGACCCTGGTGTGATAGCTCACAGCAACCTCCAGCTCTTGAGCTCAAGAGTCCCAGTTTAAATTGGCAACATAATTTTAGGCCCTCTGGGAAACACTAACATGAAATGACCTATTTCCATATGATCATACTTCCAAGGCTGACTCACTGAAAGAATCTCTTTGCTGGCCCCCCGAAGGAGAATGGTGCAGGCCTTGGGGTCTTTGCACTCAGTGATGAACGTAAAGTACTCATCTCCAATTTTCTTGATTTCCAACAGGCCTGCTCCTGTTCCAACATCATCCTCTCTCAGTTCCTCTGGTCGGCTGACTATCCGGGCCCCACAGGCTCTGTTGGGAGGAAAGGGTGGGGTGAACCAGTTAGTTTCATATACTTACACATCTCCCTAGTTTCTAGGGTCTACAGCTAGGGATAAGGGCAAAAGCTGATTGCTAGAAACATCATTTATATGGTGGCGCCTATGGCTCAGTGAGTAGGGCGCTGGCCCCATATACCAAGGGCAGTAGGTTCGAAACTGGACCCGGCCAAACTGCAACAAAGAAAAGAGCCAGATGTTGTGGCGGGCGCCCGTAGTCCCAGCTACTCAGGAGGCTGAGGCAAGAGAATCGCCTAAGCCCAAGAGCTGGAGGTTTCTGTGAGCTGTGACACCATAGCATTCTACTAAGGGTGACAAAATGAGACTGTCTTAAAAAAAAAAAAAAAGAAGAAACATCATTTGTCATGAATGCATAAAATATGATGCAGTATTAAACCAAAACTGTATAACTGTAGTACATGTTCTGTACTATAATTTCATAGTATTTCCTATTGCTATTATGGTGAGCTCACATGTTGCCAGAATCTGTTTAAAAGGAGATGTCAAGTCATCTCCAAGTAGTTCCTTTCCCAGTGAACTGCATATTGTAACAAAAAGTCATCTTTTGTGGTTCTCATGTATTTTTCATTGTGCTTAGTGCAACACTGTAAACCTTGAGACTCATACCAAGTGCCACTGGTGAGGATGGGAAGGGCTCCCAAGAAGCAAAAGCAGTGGTATTATTAAGAAAAAATGAATTGCTGGACATACACTGTACATTGGGATTTGCAACCACAGGTGCCTGCCATTTAAGATAAATGAATCCAGAGTAAGGAGCACTGTTTTAAAAAGAAATATGTGAAACTGTCATTGTAGCTATCCCAGCAGATCCAAAAACCTTGCACTTTTTGCAAGACGCCTTTTATTTTATACTGAAACTGCAGCTTTTATGTAAGTACAGGATCACCATAAGAAAAGCATGCCTTGAGTATGATTCAAGAAAAACTGAAATCATCACATAAAGCAAAAGAAAACTGAAATCATCACGTAAAGCAAAAGGAAGGTGAAGGATGTAAAGCTGGAGAACTCAATGCCAGCAAAGGATGGTTTGATAATTATAGACAGAGGTCTTTTTTTTTTTTTTTTTTGAGACAATCTCATTATATCGCCCTTGATAGAGAGCTGTGAAATCACAGCTCACAGCAACCTGCAACGCTTGGGCTTAAGCGATTCTCTTGCCTCAGCCTCCCAAGCAGCTGGGACAACAGGTGCCCACCACAATACTTGCTGTTTTTGTTGTTGTTGTAGTTGTCACTGTTGTTTGGCAGACCCAGGCAGAGTTCGAACTTGCCAGCTCTGGTGTATATGGCCAGCGCTCTAGCCGCTGAGCTACCAGCACCAAGCCAGAGAGAGATCTACCTTAAAGAATGTCAACATAACAAAAGAAACATCTTTTTCTGACCAAAAGGCAGCAGATGAGTTCCCAGACACCACTAAGAAAATTGCTCAGTTGAAAGGAGCCATGAAGGGGAAGATAAGTACTAGCTGCCAGTCTTCTGGTTGTACAGAGAGGCCTGGATGAGAACACTTTTTCTGAATTGGTTCTACTGATGCTTTGTCACTGAAGTCACAAAGGTACCCAACAGAAAGGGATTATCTTCTAAGTTCTTTTGATACTTGACCATGTCCTTGGCCAAACCAAGCCCCAGGAGTTGAACATTCAAAGTGTCAAAAAGGTCTAATTGTCCCTAAACACAGTACCTGTAATTCAGCATCCAGATCAGGGGGTCACAAGGACCTGTAAGGCTTTTCAACAATGTGAAAGAGAACCCTAATATAACATCAAAAGAGTACCAAAGAATTGTACTGCTAGAGATGCCATCATTGTAAAAAAAACCTGTGAAACCCACCAACCCTGAAACAAATGCCTGCAGAACTGTCAAGATATTGTATATGACTTCACAAGGTTTACAGCAGAACCAATCAAGAGAATCACGGAAGAGATTATGAATATGGGGAAATGGGTGGAGAGAGTGAGATCGTTTCAAGTCATAATCTTTATTTTTATTTATTTTTTTGAGACAGAGCCTCAAGCTGTTGCCATGGGTAAAGCGCTGTGAAGTCACAGCTGATAGCAACTTCCAACTCCTGGGCTCAAGCGATTCTCTTGCCTCAGCCTCCCAAGTAGCTGGGAACTACAGGCACCCACCACAATGCCCAGCTATTTTTTGGTTGTAGTTGTCATTTTGTTTGGCACTCCCAAGCTGTATTTGAACCTGCCAGCTCTGGTGTATGTGGCTGGCACCTTAGTTGCTTGAGCTACAGGCACTGAGCCTTAAGTCATGACCTTTAAGAAATTCAAGAGCTGACTCAGTGGCTAGGGCACCAGCCATATACCCCAAAGCTGGCAGGTTTGAATCCAGCCCAGGCCTGCCAAACAACAATGACAACTACAACCAAAAAAATAGCCGGGCATTGTGGCGGGCACCTGTAGTCCAAGCTGCTTGGGAAGCTGAGGCAAGAGGATTCCTTAAGCCCAAAAGTTTGAGGTTGCTGTGAGCTGTGACACTATGGCACTCTACCTAGGGTGACATAGTGAGACTGCCTCAAAAAAAAAAAAAAAAAAAAAAAAAAACGGCCAATAAATTCAAGAGCTGGCCAGGCATGGTGGCTTATGCCTGTAATCCCAGCATGTGGGAGGCCGAGGCAGGTAGACTGCCTGAACTTACAGTTTTGAGATCAGCCTGAGCCAGAGCAAGATCCTATCTCTAAAAAATATCTGGGTGTTGTGGTGGGCACCTGCTGTCCCAGCTACTCGGGAAGCTGAGGGAAGAAGATCACTTGAATCCAAAAGTTTGAGGTTGCTGTGAATTAAGACGCCATGGCACTCTACGAAGGGTGACCAAGTGAGATGCTGTCTCAAAAGAGGCTGGGTGTGGTGGTTCACGCCTGTAATCCTAGCACTCTGGGCTTGAGCCCACGAGTTTGAGATCAGCCTGAGCAAAAGTGAGACCCCATCTCTACTAACAATAGAAAAACTGAGGCAAGAAGCTTGCTTGAGCCCAGGAGTTAGAGGTTGCTGTGAGCTATGATGCCATAGCACTCCACCTACGGCAACAGCCTTAGACTCTGTCTCCAGACTACAGTGGAAACGTTCATTCAAAATCATTATCATGTGCCTGGGCACAGTGGCTCAAGCCTGTAATCCTAGAACTCTGAAAGGCCAAGGTGGGTGGATTGCCTAAGGAAACCAGCCTGAGCTAGAGTGATACCCCGTCTCTAAAAACAGCCAGGCATTGTGGCTGGGGCCTGTAGTCCCAGCTACTTGAGAGGCTAAGGTAAGAGAATTGCTTGAGCCCAAGAGTTCGAGGTTGCTGTTAGCTATGATGCCACGACAAATGAGACAAACAAACAAACAATCATCATAATGACAATAAACAACTCTGATAGTTATTTAGAAATGTAATGAACACTTACCAATGTAGCAATTATAGACATCTAAGTACAAGTTGCTCACTAATGATTAGTAGTAGCACAGAAGAAACCTAAGCAGTAGGTAACTGCTGGACTAGAGGATTTCTGAACAGGGCAGACAGCCAAGCCCAGGTTATTTTCACCTGTTACTATATCCTATATTACACCTTTCTAGGTAATGGTAACTACATTACATAGCTACAAAAGGAAAGGTAGGGGCAAGTATCTTACTTTTACCTCGCCAACTCACCTAGCAATGCGATTATTGTCTGTCTTCCGGACTCTACGAATGGCTGTGATATTGGCCCGCATGAGGTAGTGTTGAGCTAAATCTGTAAATCCAAGAGTAGAGGTGTCACGGTAGGTTCTGAACTGATTTATCCTCTAAGTACTCTTACCACCACACAGTTTATTATGTCTACACTAACATGAGTAGAAAAAAAATCACCCATGTTCACATATCTCTCAAAGGTAGGCTGGAAAAATTAATGAAAACCTACCTGAGATGCCCTTTTCTGTGATGACCACATCAGGCTTTAGCTGGATAATGTCCTCACAGAGCTGCTGGATATACTCTTCTTCCATCTGGAGGATTCGGGTAAAATCTTCCTCTCGTGTAATCTCAATGTCAGTCTGTAGGGCAAAGAAACATTCATTCTGATTTAAAAAAATCCCTGGATTGCTTAGGCTCTTCAGTTTCACATTATATTCCTCCTATACAATCCTCTCATGTATCCCAGAAGAGTCAGAATGATGATAAAGCTGTGACCTCCCACTTCTATAAGCCAGTTTACCACTTACTATCATCTAGTTTAATTCCTTCATTACCAAATGAAAATTAGAACTCAAAGTAACATAGCAATTACTGGTGAGTTTGGCCTTTCTGAGGTCTCTGCCCATCCAGCTCAGCATTTACTTCTGTCCTGCCTGGGTGCATGGAAATTGTGAGTTTCAACTTAACTTTTCTGAGCTTCAGATCCCTAATCCGCAAAATGGGAGTCAATTTAAAGCAATGTTTTGAGAGTCAAAGGACAGTAAACAGCAGAGTAGGCATGCAAAACACGTAACTTTTAAATCCCCTATCCATACTAGCAGTCAGATTCTAGCATCCATCTTAAGACACAGAGCCAGGAGCCTTACCTGGCTTTCCCCTTTCTTATACTCCAGAGAAGAATCCAGCAGCACAATCCGAGGGTTCTTGATGTAGCGCCGCATTCGTGGATGGGTCACATCCTTGTTAATCATGACTCCACGTAAGACACATGAGTCTTCAATGATACCCCCAGGTATCTGAGCAACAGACAATCCACTTTATTTCACAACTAAGAGGAGACAATTTCTCAACTCCCTTCCAGGATGTTCATCTTTCCCAAATGACCAATATTCAAGTTTCTAAAGTACCTTTCTTCTACAAAGCTCAAAAACAAAATATGGTTGCTTTCTTTTCCCCTTTGGGAGGCATACCAATCTTGGATGAAGATACCCAATTTGAAGGTTAGATAAGATCCACAGAAATTTAGTGTCTTGACAAAAGATTTAGAAGGGCTTAGGTCTTTTCTTATTTCCTCAAAGAGAATCAAGCAGAAAATTATAGATTTGGGGTTCCACCTACTGGCCATAAGCTTTAACTTTTTTTTGAACCAGGGTTAGGCTCCAGCTAGAGCACAGTGGCTCAAAACTATTTCTAACTCCAGGGCTCAAGTGATCCGCCTACCTCACACCACAGAGCACTTGGGACTACAGGCGTGTGCCACTGCGCCCAGCTAATTTCCTTACTTTTACATTTTTCTTCTCTTTTTCTTGAGATAAGAGTCCCACTCTGTCACCCTGGGTAGAGTGCTGTGGTGTCATAGCTCACAGCAACCTGAAATTCCTGGGCTCAAACAATCCTCTTGCCCCAGCCTCCCAACTAGCTGGGACTACAAGAGCCCACCACAATGCCTGACTAATTTTTCTATTTACTTTTACATCTTAAAAAAAATTCAGCAGGGTGGTACCTGTGGCTCAGTGGGTAGAATGCCGGCCCCATATACCTATGGTGGTGGGTTCTAACCCGGCCCCGACCAAACTGCAACAATAAAATAGCCAGGTGTCTGGATGGTGCCTGTGGCTCAAGGAGTATGGCACTGGCCCCATATACCGGGGATGGCGGGTTCAAGCCCGGCCCTGGCCAAAACTAAAAAAAAAAAAAAAACCAAAAAACCCGGCTGTTGTGGTGGACAACTGTAGTCCCAGCTACTCGTGAGGCTGTGGCAAAGGAATCACCTAAGCCCAGGAGCTAGCAGTTGCTGTGAGCTGTGATGCCACAGCACTCTACCAAGGACGATAAAGTGAGACTCTAGTCTCTTAAAAAAAAGAAAAAAAAAATTAAGCAGAGACTGGGTATGGTAACTCACGCCTATAATCTTAGCACTTTGGAAGGACAATGCTAGAAGATCACTTGAGGCCAGAAGAAGCTCAAGACCAGCCTGGGCAACATAGTGAGACTACCCCCTTCAAAAAAAAAAAAAAATAAGTGGAGATAAAAGCCTTACAATAAGCCTTCCCTTGCCCTCATAAATTTTGTGTAGGGATAGCAGTGAAGGTCACAAAATTCTTTCAAAAATTCCTCTTTGGGAACTTACATAGGTTTTTATTTTCCAGGCATCAAGTATAGTTCTAGAAGACTTTTTTTTTTTTTTTAAAAGACAGAGCCTCAAGCTGTCACCCTAGGTAGTGCACTATGGCACCACAGCTCACAGCAACCTCCAACCCCTGGGCTCAAGTGATTCTCCTGCTTCTGCCTCCCTAGTAACTGGGACTCCAGGCGCCTGCCAAAACGCCCAGCTATTTTTTGGTTGTAGCTGTCATAGTTGTTTTGGCAGGCCCGGGCTGGATTAGACCCCGCCAGCTCAGGTGTATGTGACTGGCACCTTAGCTGCTTGAGCCATAGGCATCGAGCCAAGACATCTTTTTTTTATATTTTATTTTTTTGTTGTTGCAGATTGGCTGGGGCTGGGTTCGAACCTGCCACCCTCGGTACATGGGGCTGGTGCCCTGCTCACTGAGCCACAGGAGCCGCCTTATTTACTTACTTAATTTATTTTTTTGAGACAGAGCCTCAAGCTGCCACCCTGGGTAGAGTGCTGTGGTATCACAGCTCATAGCAACCTCCAACTCCCGGGCTCAAGCGATTCTCCTGCCTCCACCTCCCAAGTAGCTGAGACTATAGGCACCTATCACAACGCCCGGCTATTTTTTGGTTACAGCCATCGTTGTGTGGCGGGCCCGGGTTGGATTTGAACCCGCCAGCTCAGGTGTATGTGGCTGGTGTCTTAGCTGCTTGAGCCACAGGTGCCAAGCCCCTAATTATTTTTTTTGACAGAGTGTCATTATGTCACCTTCAGCAGAGTGCTGTGGCATCACAGCTCACATCAATGTCCAACTCCTAGGCTCAAGTGATTCTCCTGTCTCCACCTCCCAAGTAGCTGGGACTACAGGCGCCCGCCACAACGCCTGGCTATTTTTTTTGGTTGCAGCCGTCATTATTGTTTGGCAGGCCCAGGCTGGATCCGAACCAACCAGCTCAGGTGTATGTGGCTGGCACCTTAGCCACTTGAGCCATAGGTGCCAGGCCTGAATTAAAACTATTAATATTTCCCCCACAAGTGAAATGATTCATACTAGGAAAATGGTTTGTCTCCAAAGCACACACTAGAAACGTTTACCTTTTCCACTCTTGCATATTTTTTGATGTCAATCTCCTTCCGACCATTCTCTTCATACTGTACGGTCTTGACAGCATCCAGGGCAATGTTGCAAGCCAAAGAGGACCACCGACTGATGGCTTTGGTAGTAATAGAGCTGTTGATGATGTTTAGCATGACATCGCGGTTACTGGTGTCAACAGGGGTACTAGAGAAGACAAAATCAGATAACACATTAAGCAGGCACATTGAATAAAGAAGTTCCTCACTATGTCTTGGTATCATAGCCATGGCCAAGAGGTAGAATGTCAGGATCTGTTCTTTTGTGGGAAACTAAAAAGTATACCTTTAGTATAAGGTATACATACTGTAATCTTTTCCCATCCTTTTGCCTTTCAGCAAGATTACAACAAATTTATTCCTGAAAGGTGCCTTAATTCTCTAAGCAATCTGTTCCCATGTTTAATACCTCTTTACACAAGTAATAAAATAATCACACTTCTATACCTTCAACTAAACAAATTCACCTTTTAAAACCCTGGGCAGTTTTGTTTTTTTTTTTAAGACAGAGTCTCACTTTGTCACCCTCGGTGGAGAGCCATGGCATCATAACTCACAGCAACCACAAACTCTTGGGCTTAAGCGATTCTCTTGCCTCAGCTTCCCTAGCACCTGGTACCATAGGTGCCCCCACAACACCAGGCTAGTTTTGTTGTGGTTTGGGTGAGGCCGGGCTCAAACCCACCAGCCTCAGTAAATGGGGTGGGTACCCTACCCACTGAGCCACAGGCACCACCCCTTTTCTTTTTTTTTGAGACAGAATCTCACTATGTCACCCTCAGTAGCAACCTAAAACTCTTCGGCTTAAGCGATTCTCTTGCCTCAGCCTCCCAAGTAACTGGGACGATAGACACTCCCCACAACGCCAGCTATTTTTTTGTTGCAGTTGTCCTTATTGTTTAGTAGGCCTGGGTGTGGTTCGAACCTGCCTGCCTCAGTTTATGTGGCTGACACCTTACCCACTGAGCTACAGGTACCACCTGGTCCGGTTATTTTTTAGAGATGGGGTCTCACTCCTGCTTGGGCTGATCTCAAACCCATGAGCTCAAGCAATCCACCTCCCAGAGTGTCAGGATTACAGGCATGAGCCCACCACACCTGGGCCCCTGGCCAATTTTCTAAACTTTTACTTCTCTTTCTCCTTTTCACAAAATGACACTAGGGTATAAGCTACCGTGTGTGCACGCGTGTTAGAGAGGTGTGCCTGGTGTTCCTTTACTACCTAAGAAGAGATCAATTTTCTGGGCCTCTCACATTTGACATTACACATTTCGGGTCCCACTCAATACCTGATTTTCTTTAGAGTGCTGATCATATCATCCAATGCCTTGCGGTAAGCACTGATCACCACTGTTGGGTGCATCTGCTGTTCTAGGAAATGCTCAGCTACAGATAACATTTCCCCAGCTGAAAAGAGATAATAAGCACCACAGTAACGTTTTCCAAAGCACCTAGATAACAAAGCAACTTCATTACGCTTCTAAAAAATATCCTATTTTCCTAAAACAGATTTTCCCAAAAGATATACCATTTGTCTTTGCTATTCCAGGTTTTACATTTATTTTGAGCTAACTCATAGAAACAAAAACACATAAAACCCAATACCTGAAAGAATATCCTCCCAAATGTACAAAATTATCCTCTAGATGAAAAGATTGATCTTTTTGAGACAGAGTCTCAAGCTGTCGCCCAGAGTAGAGTGCTGTGGTGTCACAGCTCATAGCAACCTCAAACACTTGGGCTTAAGCCAGTGGTTCCTGTGGGTTCTTGTGACCCACCGGCACTGTTTTAAAGGGCCACTGCATTAGGAAGGTTGAGAACCACTAGCTCAGGCTTCGCATTTCAGCCTCCCGAGTAGCTGGGACTATAGGAACCCACCACAACGCCCAGATAGTTTTTTTGGTTGCAGTTGTCATTATTTAGCGGTGTCCCAGGCCGGGTTCAAACCTGTCAGCCTTGTGTATATGGCTGGCACCCTACCAACTGAGCTACAGGCGCCACCGGTCTTCAAGCTATGGCCCTAGGCAGAGTGCCATGGCGTCAGCTCACAGCAACCTCCAACTCTTCAGCTCAAGTGATACTCTTGCCTTAGTTTTTCTGTTTTTAGTAGAGACAGGGTGTCTCACTTTTGCTTAGTTGGTCTCAAACTTGTAAGCTCACACAATCCACCAGCCTTGGCCTCCCAGTGTCCTAGGGTTATAGGTATGAGTCACTGTGTCCAGCCTTTGGGGTTTTTATTTTTACTGAGACAGAGTCTCACTTTGTCGCCCTCTATAGAGTGCTGTAACATCATAGCTCACAGCAACCTCAAACTCCTCAGCTAAAGTGATTTTCTTACCTCAGCCTCCCAAGTAACTGGGACTACAGATGCCCATCACAACATCAGCTAGGTTTTTAGAGATGAGGTCTTGATCTGGCTCAGGCTGGTCTCAAACTCCTGAGCTCAGGCAACCCACCCACCTCAGCCTCTGAGCGTTTTTTTTTTTTTTTTTTTTTGAGACAGAGCTTCAAGCTGTCACCCTGGACAGAGTGCCGTGGCATCACACCTTACAGCAACCTCCAACTCCTGGACTCAAGTGATCCTCCTGCCTCCACCTCCCAAGTAGCTGGGACTACAGGTGCCTGTCACAATGTCTGGCTATTTTTTGGTTGCAGCTGTCATTGTTGTTTGGTGGGCCCAGGCTGGATTAGAACCCGCCAGCTCAGGTGTATGTAGCTGGCACCTTAGCCGCTTGAGCCACAGGCAACAAGCTGAGAGTGCTAACATTATAGGCATGAGCCACCGCACTTGACTTTGTAATTCTTAATCCTTAAAGGAAATGAATTTATGGGGCCCTAGTTCAGTGGTTAGGGCACCAGCCACATACTTGGGAGCTGTTGGGTTTGAACCCAGGCTGGGGCCTGCTAAAAAAAAAGGAAAAACTGTATTGGTTCAGGGCCTATAACTCAGCAGCTTGGGTGCCAGCCACATACACGGAGCTGGTGGGTTCGAATCCAGCCTGGGCCTGCCAAAAAATAGCCAGACATTGTGGGGGGCACCTGTAGTCCCAGCTACTTGGAAGGCTGAGGCAAGAGAATCGGAGAATCGCTTAAGCCCAAGAGTTTGAGGCTGCTGTGAACTGTGATGCCACACAGCACTCTACCCAGGGCAACAGTTTGAGACTCTGTCTAAAAAAAAAACAACAAAAAACCAAAACAAAACAACGAACAGAATCTAAAGATGTGATTGGTTGATTGTTACTCTCAACCAAATTTCTATCCAACCCACCATTCTAAAAATGAAGCTCAAAAGCAATTTGTATTGGTTGGATACAGTGGCTTTTACCTGCAATCCTAGCATTCTAGGAGGTCAAGGCAGGTGGATTGCCTGAGTTTTTTTTTTTTTTTTTTTTTTGAGACAAGAGCCTCAAGCTGTTGCCCTGTGTATAGTGCTGTAGTGTCACCGCTCACAGCAACCTCCAACTCCTGGGCTTAAGCGATTCTCTTGCCTCAGCCTCCCAAGTAGCTGGGACTACAGGTGCCTGCCACATGCCTGGCTATTTCTTGGTTGTAGTTGTCATTGTTGTCTGGCAGGTTCCAGGCTGGATTTGAACCTGACAGCTCTGGTGTTATGTGGCTGTCGCCTTAGCCGCTTGAGCTATAGGAGCCAAGCCATATATTTTTTTAAGTATAATTTCCATTTTATTTTTTCCGAAAGGATAATTTTTTTTTCTTTTTTTTTTCTTTTGAGACAGAGCCTCAAGCTGTCACCCTGGGTAGAGTGCTATGGCATCACAGCTCACAGCAACCTCCAACTCCTGGGCTCAAGCAATTCTCCTGCCTCTGCCCAGGTAGCTGGGACTATAGGCACCCACCACAATGCCCGGCTATTTTTTGGTTGCAGCCATCATTGCTGTTTGGCAGGCCCAGGCTAGGTTCGAACCCTCCAGTTCAGGTGTAAGTGGCTGGCACCTTAGCCGCTTGAGCCACAGGCGCCGAGCCCTGAAAGGGTAATTTTTCTTTAGTACTCAAGGACTCAACTCCTTACACGGGCTTTGGTGGAGGTCATAGGGTAGCATCCGCAGGTCTAAATGGGGGTAAAGGTATTTGGTCTTGGCAGGCTTCCAAGGAACAGTTCCTGACTACCTTGCTGTTAACAGCACAACTCCCACAGTAATGTAGCTTCACATAGAGCTTGGGAAGCACATAGGTGTCAAAGACACTTGCTTTAGAAATAACTCTGACAGCTGCGGCCTCCACTATGTTCTGAATGACAAACTTCTTTATAGCTTTGTCTTTGGGCATGGATCAGGCAGTTTGTGCAGCAAATAGATTGCACATGGCCACGGCCCTTTTTAGCATGACTATTGTTCCTTCTTCTTCTTCTTTTTTTTTTTTTTGGCAGAGACAGAATTTCACTTTATGGCCCTCGGTAGAGTGCCATGGTTATCACACAGCTCACAGCAATCTCCAACTCCTGCACTTAAGCGATTCTCTTGCCTCAGCCTCCGAGTAGCTGGGACTACAGGTGCCCGCCACAACGCCCAGCTGTTTTTTTGTTGCAGTTCGACCAGGGCCGGGTTTAAAACTGCCACCTTTGGCAGTATATCGGGTCGGTGCCTTGCTGACTGAGCTACAGGCACCGCCCATTCCTTCTTTTTTTTTTTATCATCTTTGAAGGACGTGAAAGAGAATCCAGTTTCCCAACAGGGTCCCTTATATATCACGAGACCCCTATGCTTACACCAGAAGAATCCTTAGGAGAGAGAGCTCAAGATGAGCCTGAGCAAGAGTGAGACCACATCTGTAAAAATAGCTGAGTGCTATGTTGTCCCAGCTACTTGGGAAGCTGAGTCAAGAGGATCACTTAAGCCCAAGAGTTTGATGCTGCTGTGAGCTATGATGCCAGAGCACTCTACGAAGGGTGACAAAGTAAGACACTGTCTCCAAAAAAAGAAAAAAACAATTTGTACTTCATATTCTACCAAAATAAGTGAGAAAAGTATAAAAGTATATAAAATCTTTCCTCCCTCTTCATCCTCTTACCAAGAATAATTACTGATGTGGTCCCATCTCCAACTTCTTCATCTTGCGTCCGGCTGATTTCAATCATGGACTTGGCTGCTGGATGCTGGACTTGAATCTTGGAGGGGAGAGGGAAGCAGATCACCACTGAATAAACACTTTTCAAAGATCTCTTAACTTATTCTGCTTGGACCTAACTCACAAGCTTCTTGCTTCCATACTCATTTCCTTTCCTTTATATGTGTTTTATAGGTCTTTTATTGTTTTACCATACTTTGGGAAGCTAAAGCAAGAGGATCATTTGAGCTAAAAAGTCAGAGACCAGCCTGAGCCAAGAGGGAGACCTGGTCTCTACAAAAAACAGAAAAATTATCCAGGTGTTATGGCCTCTGTCTATAGTCCTCAGAGACTGTTAACCAGAAGATTACTTGAGCTCAAAAGTTTGAGGCTGTTATAAGCCAGGGTGACACAATGGTACTTTAGCCTAGGGCAACAAAGTGAGACCCCGTCTCAAAAAACAAGATTGAAATTTCTCTCTTGCTTTTTTTTTTTTTTGGAGACAGTTTTACTTTGTCACTCTCAGTAGAGTGCTATGGCATCATAGCTCACAACAACCTCAAACTCTTGGGTTCAAATAATTCTCTTGCCTCAACCTCCCGAGTAGCTGAGACTATAAGGGCCCGCCAATTTTTAGAGACAAGGTCTTGCTCTGGGCTCAAGCTAGTCTCCAACTCCTGAGCTCAGGTAATCAACATGCCTCGGCCTCCTAGAGTGCTAGAATTATAGATGTGAGCCTCTGAGCCTGGCCTAATACTTCTTGAAGACAGAACAGTATCTTTTATTTACTAGAGACACCACTGTGGTTGAATTGTGTTCTTCCCAAAAGATATGAAGTCCCAATCCCCCAAACCTATGAATTTGACCTTATTTGGCAATAAGATCTCTATTGATGCAATTAAGTCAAGATAGTCTGTGATGGATTACCACGCCCCCAAGTTCAATCATTCATAGTATGAGACACACCATGAGAACGCCATATGAAGACTGAGGCAGAGACTGAGTTTATGCCAACGATGGGCAGCAACCACCAGAAACCAGAAAAGGCAAAGCAGGATTCTTCCCTCAGCCTTTAGAAGGAGCATGGCCCTACTGACATCTCGATTTCAGACTTCTAGTTTCATTCTATAAGATAGTAAACTTCTGGGTGGTGCTTATGGCTTAAAGGGGTAGGGCGCTGGCCCCATACGCCGGAGGTGGTGGGTTCAAACCCAGCCCCGGCCAAAAACTACACACACACACACACACACACACACACACACACACACACACAAAAAGACAGTAAACTTCTATTGATCTTTGTCGCCTTTGGTAGAGTGCCATGACATCACAGCTCATAGCAACCTCCAGCTCTTGGGCTTAGGCGCTTCTCTTATCTCAGCCTCCTGAGTAGCTGGGACTACAGGCACTTGCCACAACGCCTGGCTATTTTTTTGTTGCAGTTTGGCCAGAACTGGGTTGGAACCCACCACCCTTGGCATATGAGGCCGGTGCCCTACTCACTGAACCACAGGCACCACCCATCTTCTATTGTTCTAAGTCTATCAGTTCCTGGTAATCTGTTATAGTAACACTTAGAAACTAATCACCATTTACATACACCTTAATAGGTCTTTTATATGTGTAAAATTGTTAGAAAGCAAATGAAAAAAAAAAAAAAAAAAATCACACCTCTCGAAGAATGGCATTGCCATCATTGGTCATCACAATGCCTCCCATTGGGTCCAAAAGCATCTATGACAAAAGCAAAAATTGTACTTAGAGTGACTTAGATAACAGAAAGGAAAATTTGTAGTCTAAGAGTTTTTTTTTTTTTTTTTTGAGACAGAGCCTCAAGCTGTCGCCTTGGGTAGAGTGCCAAGGCATCACAGCTCATAGCAACCTCCAACTCCTGGGCTCAAATGATTCTCCTGACTCCGCCTCCCAAGTAGCTGGGACGACAAGCACCCACCACAACGTCCGGCTATTTTTTGGTTGCAGCCGTCATTGTTGTTTGGCGGGCCTGGGCTGAATTCGAACCTGCCAGCTCAGAGGTATGTGGCTGGCGCTTTAGCCGCTTAAGCCACAGGCGCCAAGCCAGTCTAAGAGTTTGTTGGGCATTTTTTTTTTTAATGGTGTTAAGAGTTTTAATTCTGTTCTCTTCTAAATAATATTGTAGAATTATGTTGCCCAATCTAAGAGTTTAAATAAGAGATAAACCTACCTTCATCATGGACTTGGGTCCCAAACATGTTCGGATGATATCTGCGATAGTCTAATGGAAAGAAAAGGTAAAATGCTGGAGAGTTAGGTGAAGAGGTTGCAGAGCCAGTGCTTTAACAATGACACCTGTAAAGTAGGGTTGGACATAGCACACCATGTGGCTAGTTCCTGTTTTTTGTTCCCCTCCAACCCTTGCCCAGCTTAAGAAAGACTGCAGGGTATCTACATGAAGAAATGACTTTTCACAAAAAAAAAAAAGGGGACATGCCTCTCAGAGCTTCAGTTTCCCAGCAGTCAAAATTACTAGAACTCTTTGTCTTAGTAAGTCTTTCCATGACAGTGGCCTCAGTAGCCTCCACACCACTGTAAATCAGGTATTAGGGTATTTCAGTATTTCATTCCAAAGACATTTACTAAGTACCATCCAGGACCTATGGTGGGCCCCAGGAATACAAAAGAGAATTAATACAGTTGTTCCTCTCAAGTAACTCAGTCCAATACAGGAGACAAACACAAACAGAATATTATAAATCAATACATAGCAATAGTTATGTGTAGGCTAATATGAGATTATTAATCCTCCAAGGGTAAGAAGAGTTTTCTTCCTATCACCACCATCACAGAAACGTCATGAAAGAAGTCAACTTTTCCTCTGCCTAATTTCATGTTAAATATACTCTACATGCACGTGAAGAACAGCTACGACCAAATACAGATATAGAAGAGAAGACAATTGGAAGCAACCACATAAATGCTTAGAAGATATACCTTAGCAGCATTGATGTTTCCAGACTGAACTTTTCTTCCAGATTCACGCTTTGTGTTCTGGCCTAAAACAGATTAAAAAAAAAAAAAAAGTTAACACAGCCCAGGACTGCCCTGTTGTATACAAGCTTTTTATTCCCAGGCCTTTGAAAATTAAAAAAAAGCACAGGTTTCATGGTGTATACAAAGATTAAAGTTTATCAAATTGTATGTACACTTTAAATACAAGGTGGATACAAAGTTCCTGTGCAATTTTAAATAGTTTAACAAGTAAACTGCACATGAACTTTATGGACACCCTTGCCACTCATTTTACACACACACACACACACACACACACACTAACTCAAATGTTTATGAAATGTATGTACCAGCCTGAGCAAGTGCAAGACTCCATCTCTAAATAATAACCAGGAATCGTGGCAGGTGCCTGTAGTTCTAGCTACTCAGGAAGCTGAGCCAAGATGACTGCTTAAGCCCAAGAGTTTGAGGTTGCTGTGAGCTGTAATGCCATAGCACTCAACCCCAGGGCGAGTGAGATTGACTTAAAAAAAATAAAAAAATAAATAAAAAATAAAAAATAAAAGGGAGGGTGATTGGTGGGATTACACCTATAGTGCATCTTACAAGGATACATGTGAAACTTAGTAAATGTAGAACATAAATGTCTTAACACAATAACTAAGAAAAAATGCCAGGAAGGCTATGTTAACCAGTGTGATGAAAATATGTCAAATGGTCTATAAAACCAGTGTATGGTGCCCCGTGATCGCATTAATGTACATAGCTATGATTTAATTAAAAAAAGGTGGGGGGGGCGCTCTGCACCTCTGCACCCATAGCTCAGTGAGTAGGGTGCTGGCCACATACACCCAGGCAGGCGCCTGTAGTCCTAGTTACTTGGGAGGCTGAGGCAAGAGAATCGCTTAAGCCCAAGAGTTTAAGATTGCTGTGAGCTGTGATGCCACAGCACTCTACCGAGGGCAACACAGCGAGACTCTGCCTCAAAAAAAGTATGTACTTAAGGCTATCTTCTACTTCTTTTATTTTTTTAGAGACAGAGTCTCACCTTGTTGCCCTCCGTAGAGTGCTGTTGTGTCACAGCTCACAGCAACCTCCAGCTCTTGGTCTTAGGTGATTCTCTTGCCTCACCCTCCCAAGTAGCCGCCACAATGCCTGGCTATTTTTTTGTTGTGGTTGCAATTTGGCCAGGGCTGGGATCAAACCCGCCGCCCTTAGTATATGGAGTCGGCGCCCTACTCCCTGAGCCACAGGAGCCACCAAGGCTATCTACTTCTTTATTACTTGGGAGGCTGAGGCAAGAGAATTGCTTGAGCCCAAAAGTTTGAGGTTGCTGTGAGTTGTGCTACCATAGCACTCTATCCAGGAAGACACAGTGAGACTGTCTCAAAATTAAAAAAAAAAACAAACAAAAAAACCTATAATCGTTTAACTTTGGAATCTTGTTTCATTATCATCCCTCTAACCTAACATTCATGTATTTGCACCAGGGATTCATAAAATCCACAGATGGGCTTCAAAGGGACAGTGAACTCTATGAGACTATGTGAGAAAATGAGATAATACAATTTTTTTCCTGGGAAGATGCTTCATCATCAGATTCTCACATCATGTGACCCTAAAAAAGTACCAATTACGGCTTTATATAAAACAGGGAAAGAGTTTAGGGGTTCACATTTTCCTGCCTGGATAGAAGAATCATTCTGACAGTCCCAGCATAGTCACTGATAATTGCCTCCACAGACTACTGTGGAATTACAACACACCTTCTCACAAGACAAATTATATGGTCACTCCATACTTGCACATAACAGGACTGTCTTCCTAACTCACTCATCATCAGTAAGAGCAGACCACATATTTTAATAGGGATTGGAAATTGGTTATAGCCACTAAGGCCAGAGACTAATGCAGACCCAAGAAAAGCTTTACAGATGCACCACTCACCCCAGCGCTGTCCCAGTGGAATCAAGCCAGGTTCCAGCCAACACTAATACACCACGCTTACTCCCTTTCCCTCTTCACTCCCTTCCACTTTAAATCTGTAAATTCTTGACCCAGTCCATACAATTCTATTACTCACAACCCTCAGGATTTCAATTCTAACTCAGGCAGTGGGAACCAAAAATCTGCACAGACCTACAATTTATCAGAATAGGTTGTTTTTTTTCAGGGTTAAGCCTATCTTTTTTCTTTTGAAAGTTATTTCTCAGGTGCAGAGAGAATGAGTAGCAACTGGAGTAACATTCAGTGCAGGGGAGACGGTAAAGGAGGGGAAGTGGCTGGTCAGGTGTCCTGGGCGGTCCTGCTGGATAAAGCCAGAGTCTCACAGGGGGCAAAAACACACCAATGGAAAACAATGGAGATGGCGCTCACTGGAAAAAAGGAAGGGATGTTCCCAAAGGGAAGAGATAACCAATCGAGACATCAGAGAAAACTCAACTGGTGAACAACGTGGGGACGTCTGCCAAGGGAGAGGACTACCGGTGCCTGAGACCAGCGCAGCACAGTCACTTCGGAAATAGAAGCTGTTCAATTACAGTCGCAAAAAAGAAACGTAAAATGACCAAGGATAGCACCTGCTATTCGTCAAACCTTCTATTTGAGCAGTTTACCAACTTATCTCATTTAGTCCTCACCAGGCTACATGAAAACACTATCAACTTCGCAACACACGAGGAAACAATTACCGCTACTGACGGATGGGCCGTGGACACAAGGCCAGGCCTAATCCGCACCGGTGCGACCCCTCGGCGACACACGGGAAGTAACCTTAGCCGGGGCGCAGGGCGGGGCCGAGAAACGGAACCCGAGACGGGCAGCGCCGCCCGAACCAGCACGCGAGACGAGGCTCACGAGCAGAAAATCAGTTTGCGCTTGTAAAGGAGGTGACTAGGTCAAAGGAAAAGAGGAAGGCGGAAGGCGGGCCTTCCAAAAGGAGGACAGTGACTGAAAGGCTCAGAAGCCGGGCCAGAGAGGGACCGGGCCGAACAGCACTAGGAAGTGTGGAGGAAGGGGGAAAAGGGGGTCTTTTCCCCGTGTTCCCCCAGAACTCACTAAGCACGAGCACGGGACGATGGCCCATCATGGCGGCGCGACGCAGAGCCGGGTACTGAGAGCTGGAGGAACCGGCAGAACCTTCTGGATACAGAAGACCAGACAGAAGCCCAGGAAACGGTACCTCTTCAGGGCTTGCAACTAAACCCACTACTCTCCGAGTTACCGCCAATCACAGCACCCGCCCCTTGACCGGCACGAAAACGGACCAATTGATACTTTAGCTCCGCCCCTTCAAAAAGGCAAGGCAAGTTAGGTAGAGAGAACGCGATGCGGGCCTTGGCAAGGCACAGGCGCTTGGCAATATGGTGGCCGCGCCCGGCCTCGTGCGACGCGAACGTCAGCGCAAGCGCCGAGGCGCGGGCAGTTGGCAGGGACGCCACCGCGCATGCGTACCAACTACAGGGGTGGGTGCGGGGGTCGAGGCTTTTGATTAACACCGTAGGTGAGGACGGCGAACTATGGTTGCTCCTCGGCTCCTATAGGACTGTGAGCGTCAAGAAGGCGGGACAGTGTCCGCTCTCACACCCTATCCTTAGCTAGGGGGATGGATAGAGGGCGGGACTTCAGCAGGCGGTAGCGGGCAGATCTGGCCGGTAGCTGCAAGGTGGACGAGGGGCTGTAGTCCTGCTGGCCGCGCGGGGCCGCGATGACTTTTACTGGGCACGCTGGGAATTGCGGCTTATCTCCTCTGGACCAGCTGCTGCCTGTGCACTTTTCCCTTCTTAGGCAAATACTTTCTGCTGAAGCTGTGAGCCGTGCCAGAGGGTGATGGGCTTTTCCCTAAGTTACGGTATCCCTACCGAAAGCATTTTTTCAAGCATAACCTGTAGTTTTTTGAAATTGTCTTTACCCACATCCATCCATCTCCCGCTCTCCTCACTCGCCTGTTCGTTAGAGATGACGGGAAGCCAGTTTTAAAATTACAAAACAGGATCGTAAAAGGACTGATAATACAGAAATTAAGCACAGAGGGAACACGAACAGTAATTTTCCTGTCGAAGCAAAGGTTTAGGTTTGGTTAAATTACTGTTTTGTTCAGAAGATGAGGAACCAATAATAATAAATAGAACTTTTCCAAACTAATGAAGGGTCCGTAAGAGCACAGACAATTCAAGAATAGTCCCTCACGTTTGGCCACGAAATAGAATATATCCTTTCTTTTTTTCTTCCCACATTGGAACAGCCTGATATCTGCTGGGGAGAATTTAGGAAATTGTTGATCATGTGATGTTATGATTCTTCCCCAGGCACCACATCTGTTGGTGTTCAGATGGAGCAGGACACTAGCCATCCAACTAACAGAGGTGTGTGTCAGAGGCCTTTTTTTCTTCTTAAAAGCCAGACCTCCATAATTGCTTAGCACTTGGGAAAATTATTCTAGTTGTGCGTGTATTTTTTTTGTTACTCGGTTAATTTGAAGTATTTGTGATTGTTGCACTTTCTTTTCTTTCTTTCCTTTCTTTTCTTTTCTTTCTTTCGACAGAATCTCACTTTATCGCTCTCAGTAGAGTGCTGTGGCGTCACGCAACTCACAGCAACCTCCAGCTCCTGGGTTTAGGCGATTCTCTTGCCTCAGCCTCCCAAGTAGCTGGGACGACAGGCGCCCGCCACTACGCCTGGCTATTTTTTTGTTTGCAGTTTGGCCGCCACCTTCAGTATGTGGGGCCAGCACCCTACCCACTGAGCCACAGGCACTGCCCCATTGTTGCACATTCTTACCAAATGGGAACATTACTGTATTCACAGTGCCTAGAAATGTATATGTTAAATAGTAGATGCTCAGTAATTATTTGTAGAATGAATTTATTCTTCCTTCGTATCTCCTCTTAATACTTAACAAGAAGACAGGGTGTTAACTACAGTGAACAGATACTCAGCCTGAGTGAGGCAGTCCCCCTGGTGGCCAGGGAAATGCCTGAGGCCTTCTAACTCCAGAGCCTACGCTTAGTTGTAGATGGAGTAGATTATTTTATCTGAGATATCTACTACATCATAGCTTGGACATAAATTAACTAGCTGTTTTTCATAGAGTACATGGTACAGTGGTAAAGAGTATGACTTTGGAGTCTAGAAGGTCTGAATTTAATTCCAGCATTGCCACATATTAAGTAATTGTGGAATCTTGAACAAATTTCTTTCTTTTTTTTTTGTTTACTGACCACTATAGTAATGAGGAATCTTGAACAAATTTCTTAGTTTAAGTTTCCTCATAAAATGTGGATAAAGCTACCTACTTCATAAGGTTATTGCAAGAAATATGTAAGAAAAGGTATGTAAAGCAACTTTGATTTTCTCTGCCTCCCTCTGCTGCTCCCCAACCTTGTGCTCTATTATGCATTGTCTAGTCAGAAATGTGGTTCTTTTAGTATAGATTATGTTTTTTTGTTTGCTTGTTTTTTGCAATTTTTGGCCAAGGCTGGGTTTGAACCTGCCACCTCTGGCATATGGGGCTGGCAACCTACTCCTTTGAGCCACTGGTGCCACCCCACTATTGTGTGTATTCTTACAACCTTATAATGCAGTGGAAAATACATCCTCATATGTCCAGGAAGGGCTCAAATTATTTAGAAATGAGAAGTGCATTTGCATGGAAATGAACACATTTTTCAAATGGTAAGTAGAATCTTAGCTGGGCCCAGTGGCTCATGCCTGTAATCCTAGCACTCTGGGAGGCTGAGGTGGGTGGAATGCCTGAGCTCACAGGTTTGAGACCAGCCTGAGCTGGAGCAAGAGCAAGACTCTATCTCTAAAAAATAGCTGGGTGTTGTGGCAGGCACCTGAAGTCCCAGCTACTTGGCAGGCTGAAGCAAGAGAGTCGCTTAAGTCCAAGAGGTTGAGGTTACTGTGAGATGTGATATCAAAGCACTTAATAGAGGACAAAAAAGTGAGACTCTGACTCAAAAAAAGGACAAAAGACTCTTGAGACCTGAGTTTCAGCTTTTGTCTCCTTACCACACTCTGTGTGAGCCATCAAATGACTGCTGGAGCAGAAGGGAGAAGAAGATGAAGGACCTATAGCAGAGCTTGGAAAATCCACAAAGTAATACAACCCCCCCCCCCCACACACACACACACATATCCCATTTTCTTCACCAAAAATAACTAACAGGGACCTTAACAGATTTCAATTTTTGTAGGTTTAGTAACCTTCTAGACCCAAAGCACTTCACCCTGGATCCCACATATGAGCACTTCTTCCTCTTTCCAGGCCATTCCTTCTATGGCACTCTGAGTAAAACACATCTTCCTTCATATAATCCACTTGTCACATCTCTGCCCCCAGACTTGTTTGTCATAAAGAGGCCTCCTCTTTACCGTTATCCTTGAGATCCCGGCTGAGCTATCACTTACTCAGAACACATTCCCCAGCTTCACAGACTAGTTCAGGTGCTTACATAGCACTTACAGGAGGGCAGTAATGTGTATGCTGATCACTTATGACTGTCCACACTGCAAGACCGTCAGTTCCAGGAGAGTAGCAGTCACATGTCACTGTGGCATCCTCAGTGAAAATACATAATAGGCTATCTATTATCTTAGCTATCTCTTATGTATAAGAATGAAACATCCATTCATTATGACTGAATTATTGCCTCCCCACTGTCCCAGGCCCTTTAATTTTTTCATAACCCAGATGTCTGACTTTCCATCCATTGCTCTTCTATTTACTTTGCCATTTCCTTTTCATCTCCCACACTCCTGAGGAGGAGTTCTTCAAAGGTCCAATTTTCTCTCACTTTTTTTTATTTTACCTTGGCGAGCTAATTTATTTGTGTAGCTTCTTTGTCCTCTTTTGTGGCTGGCCTGGCAGCTGAACTTTCACCTGAGCTCAAGGCCATCTCTTTGCCTGTTTTCCTAGGCCTTTCTATTTGGATTTCCTACTCTTAACTCAGATTCAGTGTCTTCAAATGTGATTATGTTAATATGACAGGACCCAACTCAAATTCTGTTGAGTACAACAAGTAATTCAAGGGCCTGTGCAGTTGGGAGAGACACCGAGGGAGCTCACAGAATAGGAAGAGGAGCTGCAAAAAGCAGGATCTCAGAGACCAGAATTGGGGCATACGTGCTTGTTAGTATCTGTCTATCCATCTATCTCTCCTACCCTCTTTCTTGTGTCTAATACCTTGCTTTTATCCACTTCTCCTGGTATGCTGGCCAAATTCAGTAGCTTTCATTGGGCCCAATTTTACATTTTCCCAGCATAGAAAATCAAAAGACAGAAAGTTTCTTTGACACAGAATTCATATATTGATCTCAAGAATGACTCTGGCCCAATTTACCTCAGGCGCTTACCGCCTTGGATCAGTCACAGTTGCCAAGAGGGACAGGACACTACGATTGGCTCTTCTTTGTTGGAGAGAGGAGCTTGGCTACAATCTCACCAGTATGTCCTAGAATCTGGGGAAATAATGGCTTCCCAGAGGAAGGGTTGCTCAATAGACAAAAATGACAGGAGCTGCCATTAACTTTTCTTTCTCAATTAACTTTTTTAATTTTTTAAAAGATTAACTTTTCTTTCTCAATTAACAGTTTTTGCCAGAAGCAATTTATTTACCCACTTAAGAATCTCTTCCATGTCCAGGCCATTGTATTTAATATTTACAGATTAATCAAAATACCATCTTTATATTTTCTAGGGGCTTCGCTTTCTTCAAGAGAAAGCGTAAACATCTTTGATTTGCTATTGTAAAAGGTCTTCCTGCATTCCCCCTCTCCCCATTCCTAATTCTGGCCAGTTTTCCAGGGCTCCTCACCATTCCGGCCATATTTTTGCTTCCTTGCCTTTTCTTATGTTATCGTCTCCCCCCCTCCACTTGAAATATCTTTTGAGTTCATGAAAACTTTCTTCTAAGTTTTCAAGGTTCAATTAATATCCTCCACTTGCACAGGTCCTTCTCTGACTATTGCACTCATATTGATCTCTTCTCCCTTTTCAAAAACATTCATTTACACTTAATCAAATACTTGGTATAACTAATAGATAAATGGCCTTATTTTTACCCCAGACTATTAGACTCATTGTTTATGTCCTGGTGTTGTTACATCACTGTTTCACTTGTGTCTGATTTGTCCCCCTCACTGGATAATGAGATACTAAGAAGCAGGTCTCAGCATCTCATGTCTGGCATGTAGTCCAACAGTGAGATGTAATGCATACCAGTAAGAATTTGCAAATATGAGCAAATTTGATTTTAACTTATTGCACTCCTGTTTGTTTTCTCTTTATACCACTATGCTTTCTTGTGTCTTATGTATCTTTGTGATTTATAAGATATTCAAGGCAGGGCCTCAGCACCTCCTTTCATAGACCAGGTACAAGGATCTATCCTTGTTGGAATGAGCTCTGATTTAGTTACCTCTGATTTAGTTCCAGCCAGAGAGGAAGGTAATGCTGTGCCTCTTTGTAGAGCAAAACCTTCCCCAAGCTATATTAATCTTCAAGCAAGTTTCCTACCAGCTTCTTTCCTGAATATCCAGACAACAAAGCTGTCCTCAGGTAAGGTTATGTTTCTCAGAGGGACTCAATAGAAGGAGGGGTTGCATGGAGGAGGTGGCACGAGCTCTTTGCTGTTGACATAGCTCCAAGTTTGTATCAAGACACCTCTAGATTTTCTATTGGTAGCTTGTTGATTGTTCAGTTCTGTTGATTTCACAGTTCTACTAGTTTGTGTTGCTTCCTTGTTTATTGGTATCTTTGCTGGACTAGGTAGGAGTGAAATAAAGCTCTTACTGTTTGCTAGTAATGTCAGCTAGTAGGTGGCCAAGGAAGGAAAGAATAACTATTAGCTCAGTCTCAGTTTCTTTGAATTTCCATTATTCATCCTCCCTTGGGGAAGTTGGCGGGTATTTAGACTACCTATAGGGAGCCCAGCTAGGCACTAGACAGTGTTTGAGGACCTCAGAGTCCACCAAAGAAGGTGAAACCAATAAATATATGAACAGCAAATAATATAATCACCAAGGTTAACTAAGAGATGACTGTGTATAATGTAGTTGAGAACATCAGAAAAAAATCCAGCAGAAGTGGTTGAAGTTAGACAACAGGAAGAACTTCAAATCACTGCTAATGAGACACTATGTCAGGTAAGAGAAAGAGGCTAAGGAAACCCATGAGCTCTTAAAAGGGAAGTTAGGCCTCACTCCCAGGCCATTTCATTCCTTCACCAGCTATTTGTTGAATACTTAAGTACCAGGCACTCTTCTTGGTGCAGAGGATCAAGCAGTGAACAAATCAAACAAAAATCCTTGCCTTTTTGGAGCTTATATTCTAAAAGGAAGACAAAAATAAGCAATTACAAATTATGCCATGTGATCATAAATACTATGAGAAAAATAAAACAAGGGAGAGATAATGAGTTTCAATGATTGGTTTCAAATTAAAATAAGATAGCTGGGTAGGCCCTACTGAGAAGGTGATAGATGAGCAAAGGTGTCTGGATTTGGTTGTGCCTGGAAAGATTAGAGAGGTCATTTTATTAGAGCCCTCCCACCCTCAGTACAACTATAAAGTCTCTCTCATTTGTCCCCTTGCATTGCCTTTGCTTTTCCTTCAGGAGTTGCCCAGAAGCCCAAGGAATGCTTAGGACTCCTAGAATGTATGTATGCCAACCTCCAGCTTCAGACTCAGCTCGCCCAACAACAGATGGCGATCTTGGAAAATTTGCAAGCATCCATGACACAACTGGCTCCTGGGAGGGAAAGCAAGAACTCTTTTCTCCCAGCCTTATCTCATGATCTGTTGTTAAATCGCCTGCCCCAATTCAGTAAATGAATTGTGGAACAAAGTTATGGTGTATGGTTTTTTTTTTTGTTGTTGTTGTTTTTTTTTGCAGTTTTGGCCAGGACCAGGCTTGAACCTGCCACCCCCGGTATATGGGGCCGGTGCCCTACTCCTTGAGCCACAGGTGCCACCCTATGGTGTATGTTTTTTCCCTCTTGTTTTCCCAGTGATCCTTTGTTGGGATCTTGGTATATATATTATGCATGTTTAGTTTACAAGTTCATAATAAGTGCTCATTGAGTGCAAAGCATTGTACAAGGCACTTAGGGTTACATACATAGTATTATAGAAGGGATAGTTTTGCGGGATTTACTGTCTTCTGAGGCAGATAAGACACATAATTCATTGCAAAATTCATTGAATCATAGCCTTAACCTGCTGCAGAGCTTTATCTTGCTTTGAACTCCAGCCAAAACTGATAGTCTTCCAGGTCACATAATAAATTGTTTGGAGCTATATTCCCATACATGGGATATGCTGCCTCCAAAATTTAAAGGTCTGCCAATCACTATCCATTTTCTAGTGGTAGGGTATACAAAATGCAACTATTTGTCCTTTACTTTGAGGGGGTGTTTGAGCATGCCACAGATTAGCCCTAAAAACTTCTAGTGTTTCAGCAGCCTGGTTTCCCTCCCTCCCCTCCCTCCTTCCCTTCTACCCTCCCTTCCTTCCTTCCTTTCTTTTTTGACACAGTCTCTGTAACCCTGGATACAGTGCCATGGTGTCGTCATAGCTCACAGCAACCTCAAACTCCTGGGCTTAAGCTGTCCTCTTGCCTCAGCCTCTTGAAGGGCTGGACTACAGGTACCTGCCACAATGCCCAGCTAGTTTTTCCATTTTTAGTAGAGACGGAGTCTTGCTCTTGTTCAGGCTGGTCATGCTGGGATTACAGGTATGAGCCGCTGCTCCCAGTGAGATTCTTCAAATCTTTTCTTTTTTGTAGAGTACTGTGGCGTCACAGCTCACAGCAACCTCCAGCTCTTGGGCTTAGGTGGTTCTCTTGCCTCAGCCTCCCGCGTAGCTGGGACCACAGGCGCCTGCCACAATGCCCGGCTATTTTTTGTTGCAGTTTGGCTGGGGCCGGGTTTGAACATGTCACCCTCGGTATATGGGGCTGGCACCCTACTCATTGAGCCACAGGTACCACCCCCAATTTGTTTTTATATATATAGATCTTTTTCTTTAAGATGTAAGTTTATTTATTTTGAGACAGAGTCTCACTATGTCACCCTTGGTAGAGTACTGTGGCATCACAGCTCACAGCAACCTCTAACTCTTGGGCTTAAGTGATTTCTTGCCTCAGCCTCCGAAGTAGCCAGGACTACTTCTGTACAGGCACTACAGGTGCCTGCCACAATGCTCAGCTATTTTTTTGTTTGTAGTTGTCATTGTTGTTCAGCAAGCCCTGGCTGGGCTCGAACCCACCAGCTCCCGTGTATGTGGCCAGCGCCCTAACTACTGAGCTGTGTGTGCCAAGCCTTTTTTTTATTTTCAGTTTTTTTTTTTGTTTTTTTTTGAGACAGGGTCTCACTATGTCGCCCTCCGTAGAGTGCTGTGGTGTCACAGCTCACAGCAACCTCAAACTCTTGGGCTTAAGCGATTCCTTTGCCTCAGCCTCCAAAGTAACTGGGACTACAGGTGCCTACCACAACGCCCGGCTATATTTTGTTGCAGATGTCATTGTTGTTTAGCTGGCCCGGGCTGGGTTTGAACTCACCACCCTCAGTGTACGTGACTGACGCCATAACCGCTGTGCTATGGGCACCGGGTGCTTTTGATTTATTATGTTGTCCAGGAATGGGCGAAGCCAATTTCTGGAACTTCTTCTTGGCTCTTCCTACCTTAATGTGTCTTAACTCCAGCTACTCTAGGATGGATCCATGAATGCATTTGACATGCTGTAAGGCAGACTTGGGCCAGAATTCCACTTACCACTAGGAATCCATAAGTTCTCATTGTAAACGGACAACCAGAAAAGAAAATTTCAGGTTCTTGGGTATTGGTGCTACCTCAAGTCTCATATATAATAAAATGCTCAAAATGAGCATTCCCTCTTTTCTAGTGCACAGTTATCCTTGTAAATGGATTCTGGCTCCTTTGGAGAAGGATCAAGGAAAATTTGTCAGTGTGTCATACTTGTGATGATGAGGGGGGTCTTTCCTCAGAGGAACTTTGTCTCCCCTTCAGTTGATGAACTCTGGATCTGTGAAACAACTTAGATCTGAAAATAAAGTGAGGGACTATGATTTTATGTTGTGATGATTTTTGTTTACATCTTATCATTTTTTCCTCAGTTCTACAAGTAATACCTGTATTACTATCCTCCTGCCTCAGCCTTTGTTAGGTTTATCTCTCTCATACCAGTTTATGCCCCTGGCAGATTTTTTTTTTTTTTTTTGAGACAAAGTCTCACTTTGTCATCCTTGATAGAATGACATGGTGTCATAGCTCAGAGCACCTTCAAACTCTTGGGCTCAAGCGATCCTCTTGCCTTAGCCTCTTGAGCAGCTGGGACTATAAGCTTGCCACAACACCTGTCTAATTTTTCTATTTTTGGTAGACATGGGGGTCTCACTCTTGCTCAGGTGGTCTCAAACTCCTGAGCTCGAGCCTCACAGAGTGCTGGGATTACAGGTGTGAGCCATCATGCCTGGCCAACCCCTTTAAATTTATTTACCTCTTAGCCATCACCAGAGATCCCTGTACATTATCCTAGCTTTTCTGTGCATTATGATACTATTGGTTATTTTGTCTCTGAAGGTTAAGGGCTTTATCTAGGCTCTGACTTCCTGGAATTCCATTATCCTAACTAATACTAGAAATTCCAGTTCCATTTAAGTATCTTTTACTGGCACACATATGACAATAACCATGAAATTTCTCGGAGATGCTGGTGCCCTTCATATTTCTTATTGCCTTAGTAAAGGGCATGCTGGGCCCTCTAGGGGAGTAAAGTCAGATGGTGGATCCTCTGAGTCTTACATAATAAATCCATCATTAAACTCCCACCTTTTTGAGCTTTCTCAACCTGTCATCACCATGTCTAGATAGTTCTGGTATGTCCACCTCACCTACTCTTAGTCTATCATTGAGTCCAAGTTCCGAGGAACCATCTCCCTGATTGGTAATGGCTCCAGGTATCCTCACCAGCACACTGAAACCCAAAATATACATTAGTGCTTCATGTCAATAAATTCTCCTCCATCCATCATTATGCTCTCTACAGCCTCCCCCTCATTTCAGATTCACTCCATGCTCTAGCTGGTTCATATTAGCCAGGCCTTGCAATTCTTTTGATATGTAACTATTTCCTCCTGCAAATGTGTATATCTGTTTGAGCTGTGTTCAGGTCTGATTTTAGTTATCTTCCTGGAATAGCAAGGGTGGTACTTGATTAAAAACCAATAACATCTTTGAGATATCTTTCTCATGTGAAGGTCTTTGCAGGGTCTTCATGCAAGGGAATGCTACTTTCCTCTAGTCCCTTCTATTGACCTGGAAGGTTAAGATTCTCAGATGTGTGAGACCCAAGGTGTCTTCCCCCAGGTCTTTGGGTCTCACTCTTCCTGTTAGGGTCCTGACCTTGACATAGGAGACCTGTTAATGTGCTTTCAGTCTCCTTTGCAATTCTGTCACTATCAATTAGATACCAAACTGATACCAATCTGATTTTCAGAGCAGTCTGCCTTGCTTAAAGAATCTCTTTAAGCATTGCCATAGAGATTCTCTGGCTTTCACAGCATGCCTTGAGTTGATAGTTGGCTGACCTGAACCATAATTTTCTTTTTATCAAGGCTTCCAAAGCAATTAACAAAAGTCAGCAGATTCTTATAATTACTACTACCTCCATGCCATTTAAGAGTCATATCTATGATAATTCCCAACATGTGACCTTCTACCTCATCCTAATTCACTACAGGTAAGAATCTTAGTTGTTTGATGCTATGATATACCAGGAATTATCAACAATGGAATACTTTTTTGTCATCTGACTAAATAGTGATCCAGCACCCAAATCCTATCCTGAAGGTCTAGAAGCAATAGTTTTATTCAGATTCTCCCCAAAGTCAAGCCTGAGTCAAAGATTTGCATGCATTAGTTTATTTGGGAATGTGATCAAGAAAGACAAGGGAAGAGGCATAGGAAATAAGGGAAAGATGCTATAAAGATGTGTCATTTAATTGGCCACCACCATAGGTAACTGGGTGCACCATCATACAGAGCCTTCACAGGAGCTTTACGAAATGCATCTTAGGACCATCAAGCAAAGGGAATGAGCAGGGGAAATTTTATCTATTGGCTCCTGATCCCCATTGGGTAAGAGTGGTCCCACTATCATTAACTCCTTCACACTTCCAGGTTGTACATGTGAGTCCTCGTGGGTTCTTGCAAAGAAGCCCCAAGGCAGGAGATAGAAAGTACATAGTGTAGGCTCAGCACCTGTAGCTCTGCGGCTAGGGCACCAGCCACATCCACTAGAGCTTTCGGGTTCAAATCCAGCCCCGGCCTGCCAAACAACAATGACAACTACAACCAAAAAATAGCCGGGTGTTGTGGCGGGCACCTGTAGTCCCAGCTACTTGGGAGGCTGAGGCAAGAGAATCGCTTAAGCCCAAGAGTTGGAGGTTGCTGTGAGCTGTGATGCTCCAGCACTCCACCCAGGGTGACATAGTCAGACTCTGTCTCAAAAGAAAAAAAAAAAAAGTACGTAGTACAGACCAGGCACAGTGGCTCATGCCTGTGATCCTAGCACATTGGGAGGCTGAGGTGGGAGGATTGCTTGAGGCCAGGAGTTTGAGACCAGCATGAGTAAGAATAAGACTGTCTCTATCGGAAAAAAAAAAAAAAAAAGAAAAATTAGCTGGGTATGGTGGTACATATCTATAGTCCCAGCTCCTTAGGGGGCTGAGGAAGGAAGATTGTTCAAGCCCAGGAGTTTGCTCAAGCTGCAGTGAGCTATGATGACACCATTGCACTCTAGTCTGGGAGACAGAGCAAGACCCTGTCTAAAAAAAAAAAAAAAAAGAAAAAAGCACATGGTGAGTACCTAGTGTAGATTCCAAGGTGAGACGCTGTCAGGTTACACCTGTGCTAAGCTGGTTCAAGTGTGTATGAAACTATCACTACAGCACTGGCTAGAGGAAAAGGTAAGGTTCAGAGAATTTAGAATAGGTGTCTGTTATAATATGTGGTAGTGTCTTTGGGACATGTTCTTGACAATGTCTAGGAAGGAATTACAAAGAGGGTTATGGAAGAGAGAAGATGGCTAGTGTGCCTAGGCAGGGTCCTTGGGCAGTGTCCTTCTCCTCCTGCTGTTCCCCTCAATGAGGCTGAGATTTCATGATGACTGCTCTTCTTCCTTCTTTTTTTTGAGACAGAGTCTCACTATGTCACCCTTGGTAGAGTGCTGTGACATCACAGCTCACAGCAACCTCCAACTCTTGGGCTTAAGTGATTCTCTTGCCTCAGCCTCCCAAGTAGCTGGGACTACAGATGCCTGCCACAATGCCCGGCTATTTTTCTGTTGTGATTATCACTGTTGTTTGGCAGGCCCAGGATGGGTTCAAACCCACCATCTTCGGTGTATGTGTCTGGTGCCCTAGCCACTGAGCTACAGGCACCCGAACCTCCTCTTTCTTCTTTTCTTAATGTATTAACCTTAGAAATTTCAGGTTTTTCCACTCTTCCTCTCTAGGTCCTGTTTCTTTTCCAGTTCCATGAGCTTTTTAATTGCTTTGAAGTTGAGAGAAAGGCCTAAGAAAAGCTTCAAGAGAAGCCCGGTCCCTCCTCTCCTGTGTCTCTTGGTAGAATCCATGTTGGAAACCCTGCGACCCTTACAGCCTACTAGTCTCAGCCAGAGCCTCTAGGGCCAGATTCTAAACTACCTCCCTCCCAAATAAGCCCTCTTTGGGCTTTGTGTGACATGGGGGTTTGGTTTTTCTATCTCATTATGGCTGACACATCGGCTTTTGCCACTACATGAAACAGTAGCCCAAGGATGGAGTTTACTGCTCATCATTTTCTTCCTTGCTGAGCCAAGCCAATTCTCCTCTGGGCAGGTCCTTCCTTCTTTGCATTGAGGCCCAGCTTTTGGTGATGAGATGAAAACCAAGGGGCTATCAAGGCATCACAGATGAGGACCTCCTTAACCAGACAGTAGAACCCAAAGCTCAGGTGGCAGATGTTCTGAGACGGGCAGGGGTAAGCCTGATGCAAAGACCTGCCAGACTGGACCCTTAGTGAAAAAGTCTGAAGACAGGTAGCTTTGTTTTTTGTTTTTTTGTTTTTGCTTTTTAATGATATATGACACTGTCATAAAGAAGTGAAACCATTCTCTGATCTCAGGTTTGACTGGTTTGTCCTGTACTCAGGTTGAGCCATAAACATAACCTTGATTAAGAGAGTAGGCGTTTATGGACTTTTGTTTCCCAGAGGTTCCTAGACTCTTAGAGCTAGAAGGGGCCTTAAAGTTACTCTAGCTCTGTGGTTCTCAAACTTCAATGTGCATCAGAATCACCCAGAGGTCTTCTTAAAAAGCAGACAACTGTCATGCTTTTAATCCCAGTATACTGGGAGGCTGAGGTGGGTGAATTGCCTGAGTTCACAAGTTCCAAACCAGCCTGGACCAGAGCAAAACCTAGTTTCTTTTCTTTTCTTTTATTTCTTTCTTCTTGTTTTTTTTTTTTTTTTTTTTTGAGACAGAGTCTCACTCACTATGTCGCCCTTAGTAGAGTGCTGTGGCATCACAGCTCAGTTGTCATTATTGTTTAGCTGGCCCACGTCGGGTTTGAACTCGCCACCCTTGGTGTATGTGGCTGGCACTGTAACCACTGTGCTATAAGCGCTGAGTGGAGACCTCATTTCTAAAAATAGCCAAGCACTATGGCCAGTGCCTATAGTCCCAGCTACTTGGGAGGCTGAGGCAAGAGAATAGCTTAAGCCCAAGATTTTGAGGTTGCTATGAGCTGTGATGCCATGGCAGTCTATTGAGGGTAACAAAGTGTGACTCTGTCTCAAAAAAAAAAAAAAAATGCAGCTGCCTGGGCCTCAGCCCTAAAGCTTCTGAGTCAATAGACCTGGACGTGGAGGGGCCTGAGAACTCTCTTTTCTAACAAGCTCCCAGGCAGCAGGCTGCTGTATCTACTCTAGACATTTCATCTGCAACTCTGGCTAAACATTGAATTTTTCTGGACAGATTAAAAAAAAAAAAATGCAGGACTGGGTGCAGTAGCTCATACCTGTAGTTCTAACCCTCTGCAAGCCCGAGGTGGGTGGATTGCTTGAGCACACGAGTTCTAGATCAGCTTGAGCAAGAACGAGACCCCATCTCTAAAAAAGTAGCCTAGTGTTATGGCTGTAGTCCCAGCTACTTGAGAGGCTGAGGCGAGAGAATCGCTTGAACCCAAGAGTTTGAGGTTTCTGTGAGCTATGACACCAGAGCACTCTACCAAGGGTGACAAAGTGAGACTCTATCTCAAAAAAGAATAATAATATTCTGGTGCTGAGCTTCCACTCAAACCTGTTAAATCAAAATTACTGGGGGTAGAACCCATTGTAAGTTTTTTTTGAGACAGTCTCACTTTGTCACGCTTGGTAGAGTGCCCAGGCATGATAGCTCACAGAAACCTTAATCTCTTGGGCTCAGGAGAACATCCTCTTTCCTCAGCCTCCCGAGTAGCTGTGACTATAAGCACCCATCACAACGCCCGGCTATTCTTAGAGATGAGGGTCTTGTTCTTGCTCAGATTGGTCTTGAACTTGTGAGCTCAAGCAATTCACTGCCTTGGCCTCCGAGAGTGCTAGGATTATAGGTGCAAACCACCACTCCCAGACTGTTGGTTTTTTGTCAACGTCATTTTCCCCAACCCAGGTTATCCTAATGTGTGTGCAGTCAGGGTTGGGAGCACCGATCCAGAGTCCACAAGGCTAAGGAAGTTCATTTAGGGGTATGGGTGCTGTTACATGGGATCCACCAGAGTATTGGCTAAGTTTTTTCAACATTTCTCCCGGAGTTCTGGTGAGTGTGCTTGGGGTCCTCTGCCTCTCTGGGTCTGTGATTCTCCCGCCAGGATCACTGGATTTCAGCTCAGCCTCGGGGGCACCAGCTCCTTCCAGGACAGCAGACCTGGGAGAGAAGGCTCTTCCCACACCTGGATTCAGGTGTGACTCCCAGAGCTTTCTCCAAGCTCTTGGTGAACCAATTCTATGGTGAAGATAGGGACCGGTTGTGTCCCTGCTTCTATCCATGCTTTTCCAGATTGGGCAGCCCAGTGCCTTTACACCCTCCTATGATCTCACCCGACCTGCCTTTCTGTTTATTGCCCATCTCAGAGGTGGCACTTTGAGTCCAGAGCTGCCGATGTGTTCAGAGTTCAGAATTTGGAGGGAGAATTCAGAACCCTGGAGGGCACACCTGTTGTGGGCTGAGCTGCAGCTGCCCAGGTGAAGGTGCAAATACCGCCTCAAGGTGAGTGGGCCCAGAGCTAAAGGAACCTAGTGGGGCGGGGCAGAGTGAGACCTGCTGTAAGATCCCCCACAACCTTGGGGGAGGGGTGCTTTACTTGGGTGGAATTAAGGCTGCAATGTCTATCAGCCAAGTATTCTATTCAGGAGTTGAGAGCAAGGACCATGCTATGCCCAGTATTGGGTGGGGTTGAAGGGTGAGGCAGATTTACCCTCAAGGTGTTGCGATTAGGAGAAAGGGGTGGCAGTATAAGTCCTGTGCTCTAATTTTGGGGAAAGTGCAGGAAGAAGCCCAAAGGCAGAGGTGATTTCCTAAGGGAACCATACTTGAGGCAGGCCTTGAAGGTAGAAGAAAGGGCATGCAGGTGGTAGCATATAGCTAACATGCAGAGCCTGGAGGGAGAAACGGCTGCACTAGAAATGGGCCTACCCTCAGGCCTCGGTCAGAAGAGATTTGGTGGCTGGAGGTGGAAGAGAGATATTCATGAAAAAGTGCCACTCACATTTGTGGAAGGCAGGGAGGGAAAGATGGGGCTGGCCCAGGAGAGGGAGCAAGGGTCAAACCCCAGGATGTGTGAGCACAACAGCGCCCAGCAAGGGCAAGGGGGGTGTGAGCCAGCTTTCCTTGCTTGTCTAGGGTGGAGCGTGGCTTTGCTTGGTTCGGTAGTGGTGGCAGGGGGAAGAACCACTGGGAGACCAGGAGAAGAGACCTGGGGTGGAACGTGGCCCGCTCCTCTTTGGCAGCCGACGTATCTGTGCAGCCCTATCCTGGAAGCAGCCAGTATCCGAACCCCCTCCTGTTCTTCCCCTGCAGGGCTCTTGTCAGGTACTCCTGAGTTAACTGAACACACTTCTTTTTATGTTCAAAACTAAGCACCAAGGCCCAGATTTCCTAAGGGCAGTCATCTCTCAGGCATGGAAAAGCAACCCAGCCACCAAAATCCACTCCTCTAAATACTAGAAGAGATGGTGAAGCCCATAGCTCAATGGGTAGGACGCTGGCCACATACACCAAGGCTGGCAGGTTCGAACTCAGCCCAGGCCAGCTGAAATCAGCAATGACAACTGCAACAATAACAACAACAAAAATAGCCCAGCATTGTGGCGGGCGCTTGTAGTAACAGCTACTTGGGAGGCTGAGGCACGAGAATTGCTAAAGCCCAAGAGTTTGAGGTTCCTGTGAGCTGTGATGCCATGGCACTCTATCCAGGGTGACAGCTTGAGACTCTGTCTCAAAATAAATAAATAAATAAATAAATAAGGAATTCTCCTCTAGCTATGGAATTGAGGAATTCTTCTCTCCTAGTTGTAGAATTGAGCCAGGTCTCAGTGTAAGCATTGCTTCCTCTGGAAAGCCTTCCCTGACCACTTCCATCATAGGTCAGGAGCTTCTCTCAAGTGTCCCCACATGGACCTTTCCCTACTATTATAGCCCCTGCAATACGATCACCTGCCTACTCATTTACCTCTGTCCCAGATGGGACAGGTTGAATAGGGGCTCAACATATATTGACTCACAATGAAGTCCCAGTGCCTAGCACAGTGGCTTACATACATTAGGTGCTCAATATATGTTTGTTGAATAAAGGAAGGCTTTTGCCTTCTTCCAAATCTCCTCTGTTCAAAAGCTGTTCCATCACTGGGTTGCTGGTATAAAGGTACTTCCTGCATGTGCCTATCCCAGGGCCCCAGACCCTGCTGCCCCCCCCTTCCCAGCCAATGACAGGAGGTCACATGGAGACTGGCCTGCCTCCTCCATCTGCTCCTGTCCTCAGAGACACCATGTACCTGAAGTGTGTTGGAGCCAGTGACCCATTTGCCCTTCCTGCTCAGCCAATCAGAACAATAATAATTACCACATCTGTTGAATGTTTACAAATATGCCAGCGATCTATATCAATTATTCGGAATCCTCATAACAATTCCACAAAGAAAATAGCACCTCCAAATATAAGAAAACATCCTCAAAGCAGGCTCAATAATTTGCTGGAGTCATTCTGTAAAGATGTGGGGGCTGGGTGCAGTGGCTCATGCCTGTTACCCCAGCACTCTGGGAGGTCAAGGCAGGTGGATTGTCTGAGCTAATGGGTTCAAGACCAGCCTAAGCTAGAGCAAGACTCCATCTCTAAAAATAGCCAGGCATTGTGGCAGGCGCCTGTAGTCCCAGCTATTCAGGAGGCTGAGACAAGAGAATTGCTTGAGCCCAAGAGATTGAAGTTGCTGTGAGCTGTGACGCCAAGGCACCCTGCAGGGGAGGGCGACAAAAAAAAAAAAAAAAAGATGAATGAATGAACAAATGACTAAACAAATTCCTAAGAACTCTGACTCTGATGCTTTGCTAGTCTTCTTTTTTGTTCTCATAAGCACTGGGGATGGTTCAATAGAAAGAGAAGGAGCCAACTATCTCCTGAGTCAAGAGAGCAGGGAGCAGGGAGTTGACCCTAGTAGAGATCAGCTCCGAGCAATCCCAGGTTACTGAGTAACCTCAGATACTTGGTCCCCAGGGACGGCCTGGCCAGGCTGGACCGGGGCAGCATCAGACATCGGTTCCCCTTGGCTGCCCTTTAGGCACTCAGCTGGTCACAGCTGGAAATGGGATGGAAGGGCAAAGATTGGGCACACCTTAGGTGTGGCAGAATAAGAGCCAATGATGGAGTCAGGGGGCCCTTAGAAAAGGTCTGGAGTGGAGAGAGAAGTGGGAGATGACGCCCCACACCATCCTATCAGACATTCCAGGACCAAATGAGGCAGGATGGAGGACCAAGGGCCCTGACATCACTTGGCTAACAGAAAGAAAACCATGGAATGAGCCTTTCCATAGTGTTTGGTAGGTGGTAGGCCTCGGAGGGCAGTGTCCTCTCAGGTGCATCCTGGCTGGGGAGCACTCAGAGAGGGAGGGTGATTTAAGGGGGACCCTCAGGAGGGGGAGGATCATGCTCTGCTGGTACTAGCTGGTGCCCACTCTTTGTTAAAATATAAGATCATCTCATACAGGCTGGTAAATAATTGTTGCCCAAAAGTCTTTAATTGTACTCTCCAGAGACTGGCCCAACTCTCCTGGCCCTTCCAGAGTGCTCCTCTAGACAAGTGGTTCTCAACCTTCCTAATGCCACGGCCCTTTAATATAGTTCCTGTGGGTCGCGACCTACAGGTCAAGAACCACTGCTCTAGACTTCCCCACAATCCAGCAACTAAAGAGTTAAATCCTGACAGGCAGGGACCTCCAGGACCCAAGCTGTAACAACCTTGACTATGGTGGCAACCCCAGGACCTGACCCAGGTTTGGCACTAAAAGAATATTTGTTGAGGTGGCTCCTGTAGCTCAATGGAGTAAGGCACCAACCCCATATGCCAGAAGTGGCGGGTTCAAACCCAGCCCTGGCCAAAAATGAAAAAAAAAAGGAATATTTGTTGAATAAGTGAACAAATGGCAGAGCAGAGGGACTATCAGAGACCTAGAGGAATTCAGGGAGACTGAGGGACCCTACAGAGATGGAGGAGGCTGGCATCAGTGGGGCAACTCCCAGAAGATACTGGGCATGGGGCAGCTCACTCCTTGTACCCCATGGTTCTACAGTTTTTGAAGGCTGTCTCCCACCCAGGCCTGACCAATCCCAAACAGGACTCAGGAAGCATCTCTGGGGAAGAAGGCTGGGCCTAAGTGGAGCCACTAGAAGCCAAATCATTTTCCAAAGGCTGCTGACCAGACACCCCCTTTGCCCCAGGAGGATCTGGGAAACAAGCTTCCTGCTGACTAAGTAATGACAGAGAGTCTCTGGGAGAGGGGCCACTGAGGGTCAGCTGTAAACAGTGCTAGGAGGCTGCTATTCACAGGTTGACTGACCCCTGCTCCCTATGTGCCCCAGCTGGGTACTAAAGTGAGAAAAATTGGATACCTAGAATCTAACTGTCCCCCAGAGTCCACACGGGGCTGGAGGCTTAGCCTGTGAGGGGAGATGGGAGGAGGTGAACTGGGGAAGGGCTGATGGGGAGAAAACAAGAAGGGTTAAGGACTCCACTGTTGCCCATTTTTGAGAAGAGGCAAGCCCGGCTCCTAGGAGAAAGGCCACCCTGATCTATTTGGCCCCTGTGAACCTAGACCAGAACTCCTGGGAGTGGCCATTCTTCCTTTAGGCCGGGGTTTGGGACAACATTACTATAAACACCCACTGGCCCTGACCACCAACAGCCGCCCAGGCAGGTGGGCCTGGGATAGACAGCAGTGTAGACACAGTCGCTGTGGAGACTGCCTTCAGCTTTTCTTCTTTGAAGCCCCTTGTGACTATAGGTGTCAGGTGTCACAACCAACAACACCAGCGTCCCCCACCAGTTCAGGGCCCTCCAGTGGTCTAGCAGTAAGGCCAAGTGCCTCAGCAGGGCCTTCAAGACCTTCTGGGACTTCCCCACTCCCAGCCTCAGTCTCAAACACACTAGAGGCTTACACTGCCAGGCTGTACTGGTCCCAATTCTGGCAATGTCCCCTCTCCTTCACTTGTTCAGTTCCTTGGTTTTCCTTGCAGATTGCCTTCATATATTACCTTCTCAGGAAGCAGTTCTCCATCTCCATCCCCTCTGTACCCCCATCCCTGCAGGTTCTGCAGCCCTCTCCTGACCCCACAGCCACTGTGCTTCTCTGGACCACACAAGTATCTGAAGGCAATTAAATTCCCTTCCAGGGGTGGTGCCTGTGGCTCAGTGAGCAGAGTGCCAGCCCCATATACCAAGGGTGGTGGGTTCAAACCCGGTCCCAGCCAAACTGCAACAACGACAACAACAAAAATAGCCGGGTGTTGTGGTGGGCTCCTGTAGTCCCAGCTACTTGGGAGGTAGAGGCAAGAGAATTGCCTAAGTCCAAGAGCTGGAGGTTGCTGTGAGCTGTGACGCCACCGCACTCTACTGAGGGCAACAAAGTGAGATTCTGTCTCTAAAAAAAAAAAAAAAAATTCCTTCCAAGCGTCTATTTCTAGACTATGGTTCCTTGAGGGAGGAGCCAACTGGCTCATCTTCACAGCCTACCTCACAGTAAGTGTTTAATAAATGTCTGTCTCCCTGCTGTCTGTCTATAGGCCCCCAAGGGGATGCAAATCTTGCTTGTGTAATGAAGGACCCTTGACTCCTTCCATCCAGCCTCCCTTCTTTTCAGGGAGCACTCAGGGATCTCAAGTGTCAGTGTGGCCCTGTCCTGCCTGCTGCATTGTGGTGGGAGGCAGAGGAGGCCCAGAGTGGGTAAGGGGCTCTACTGCTGGGACCACTGGTTAATCATCAATGCCTGCAGTGGACTACTCACCTCCATTCCACATGTCTGCTTTTTCAGTAAGGAAAAGACTGAGTGACCCCCAACTCTCTCTCAAGTTGAACCTAGAGGGGCCAGATCAGGGCCTTTATTTTATTTATTTAATTTGAGACAGAGTGTCTCACTGTGTCGCCCTTGGTGGAGTGCTGTGAAGTCACAGCTCACAGCAACTTCAAACTCTTGGGTTTAAGTGATTCTCTTGTCTCAGCCTCCCAAGTAGCTGGGACTGCAGGTGCCTGCCACAGCGCCCAGCTATTTTTTGTTATTGTTGTCATTGTTGCTTAGTAGGCCCCAGCCGGGTTCAGGTTCAAATGCCCTTGAGAGACAATCCGTAAACTAACACCATGTAAGAGGGAGTCTCTTCCCTCACCCCTGCCCCCTTCTCTGTCTTGAAGCTGTGCACCCGTAGAGCAGGAACATAGGGCCCCTTTTCAGGGTCACTTCCAAGGACCTATCCCAACTGGAACAGCGCCAGAGTCAGCTAGGCCAAGGGAGACAGGACCTGTAGGACCCACACACCTCGCCGCTGCTCGCCCTGCCTCAGGGCAAGGCCCAGGCAGCTGCAACCCCCTCTCACACCTAAACCTCTGGCTGTCCGCGGGCGGGGGTAACACCTCCGTGTGGTGGGCGGGGCCTTGAGGGGGCGGGGCCCAGGTGGGGCGGGGCCTAGCTCCGGCGTAACCCGCTGTGCAGCCCCGGGCTGGTCAGCCAGAACCCGGGAGTGCAGGAGTCTCTCGCCCGCCCGCCGCACCTGTCTCATGGCTGACTCTCCGCGCCGCGCTGCGGGCCGGCGTCTGCAGCTGCCCCTGCTGTGCCTCCTCTTCCAAGGCGTCACCGCCATCCTCTTTGCGATCTTTGTCCGCTACAACCACGAAACCGACGCTGCCCTCTGGCATCGGGGCAATCACAGCAACGCGGACAATGAATTTTACTTTCGGTACCCAAGTGAGTGCGGGTGAGGGCGTGCGGGAAGCGCAGACCTCTAGCTCTCTGGTGTCCAGGAAGGGACCTTGGGTGCCCAGGTCTGCCTGAGTCTAGGTGGGCACTCTGAGATGAAGGGGTCCCCGGTTTAAAACACTCTTTCACTAGAGCCTGTCATATTCCAAGTTTAGGGCCGAGGGTGGCACCCACATTTTTTCCTTTAGTCTATGACATAGACAAAGGAAGAAACTGAAGCTCAGGGAGGTTAAGTGGCTAGCGTTTCAGCAAGTGAGGGAGCTGGGATTCAAACCCAAATCTGCAGCACCAGCTTTAACCACTCCCGGGTCCCACCACCCAGTTTGCTGGTCTGTGGTAGAGATTTTGCCTTTCCTGAGAGGCTCTGCCCTGACTACAGGTGGAGGTTGTCCTAAAGGTGGTAACAGCAGGTGTTAGGTATGAAGCCCTCACACCTATAGGCAGCCGAGACTGGGCGGGTTCAGAAGATTTCCCCCAGTCCTCCAAAGCTCTCTTCCAGGGTCACAAAATGATGCAACTACCTACCAAGTAACCAGGGAGCAGCAGCCCCTAGACCAGACAGAAAGCATGGCAGGGTCATTAGCCCATTTCACAGAGGAGGAAGCTGAGTCTCAGATGGGTCGAGACTTGTTCATGATCACCTGTCTTTGAGTGGGAGAGCTGGAGTTAGGACTCAGGCACCGTAGGCTTCTTGCTTCTTGCTTCACTAGTCACTGTCAAGTTTCAAGAGGGATTGGTTAACTTCTCCCACCTTCCCCCCAATCCTACCCCCACCCCACCCCTACCATGGAGAGAAAGCCTCTTCTTCAAGGTCCCCCCCCCCCCATGCCTTGTAACTTAGGCCCTAGGCAGCTGGAAGCAAGAACACTTGACCTCCCAGAATTCACAAATATTTCTGAGCATTAGTTTTCTCTGAGCAATGGAAAAAAGGATGCCTCAATGTGAAGCATATACATTTAAACAAGGTCTAAAGCATTAGTCTCCTGTAAGGTTAAAAAATATATATCCGAGGCCATTATTACCCAACTTTCCATATGCAGAGCTGAGGCCAGGCTGGCGCCATCTCTCCCAGATCCAACAAAATGAAGATCATGGTGCTGAGGATATAGAGAGAGAAGTGGAAAATTGAACTTGGGCATAAAGCACCAGATTTCCCAGCCATCTTAGACAGAAGGGGCTGCCGTTCTTCCCTCCCATATTTCATCCCAAGGCTTGGCTGGAAAAGATGAGCCAATGAAGCTGGGATCAAAATCGGAGCCACAGAAGTGGAATGGCAGGGATCATTCATTTGCCCAGAGACAGGGAGTTGGGAGGGAACAGTCCAGAGACTGAAAGTAGTAAACTCATGCTTGAGGGTCTGAGCTGGATGCTTGCCATGAACCCTCCACTTGTTTCTCCCATGGGCTCCACTCAGGGTCTCAAAGCCCCCTGCCTCTAACAAGCCCTCCCTGGAGTCCAGCTTCTCACCCTCTCTCCTGCAGTGTGGTAGGTGCTTCTCAGATATACCACCTTCCACCACCACCACCCTTGCAATGAGAGGTGGGATTCCTACCTCTTTTTCTCTCCTAGATTTCCATTCCTGTGGACTTAGACCCTGCTGTGGGGGAAGGTTGGGAAGGAGGGAAGTGTGAAGTCCCTAGAGCCTGGGGCTTTGATGAGGCGGGTCCTTACCTGTCCCTTTGTCCAGGGGAAGGGGTCAGGGCCAGAGGGAGGTGTAGCCACTGCCCTTTGATTCGGGAGATGAAAGGGAGTTCAGTTGCTTTTTTTGAGCTCTAGGACTCACCCATGCCAAAGGCATGGCTGCCCTGAGGGTCTATTTTCTCTACAGGAAGGGATTTCAGGGCCCATCTAGTCTACCCCTTCTTAGTTGTGGAAAGGGAGATCATGGGACCTGCCCAAGGTCATGTTGCAAGTTATAGAAGGAGCTAGGCTACAACCAGGTCTCTTGATTCCCCATCTGCAGCCTTTTCCCTACACTGCAAGCTTCTAATGCCAGGAGGCACGTGATGGAAAATAAGAAAGAGGGGGAAATGAGCCAGAGCTACAAGGGGCATGGAAGCAAATGTGAGAAAGTGTTCTAAGGAAAAAATATGGACAGTTCCTTTTTATACATCTCAGAGACCTTACTTGCAGGGAGAGGATTTAGGATAGATAGAATCAGAGTCATCTTGGAAGGGGGTGGATAAGAGATGTGACATCACTGTTCTAGCAGCAGGTGTGGTGGTTGGGGTTGTGGAAGATGGCCTCTCTAGATCCCTCCTTTTCCTTGCTCCTCATATTTTATATCCATACTCTGCAGATGAGGAATCTGAGGCTCAGAAAAGTTAAGTGGCTTATTCAAGGTCATAGGGTCAGAAGAGGGCAAGGAGACCAGGAAAGAAGATCCAACTCTGTCAGATGCTAAAGCTCCAGATTTAACTGCTGCCTTATCCCATGATCTTGCCTTGTCCAGGAGACATCTAGCAGGGTTGGGGGAGGGATTGTAAGGGAAGGAGGGAAGGTAACAGGTGGCTTAATCTTCTCACCAATAAAAGGTGCCTGGGTCTGGTGAAGATAGGATGGGACAGGGACAGGGTGGGCATCAGGCTCCTTCCTGCCCCCACAGGGACCCTCTAAATAAAGAGAATGTTGAGAGGCCGTCTTATCCATTCCCCTGCCTTCAGCCAGAATAGCCCTTTACCCATCAGAGCCCAGGGAGAATTTCTCTGTGTGGAATGTTCCCCAAGGAAGGAGATTTCTTGATGTTTAGACTCCAGTTGAAAGGGCAAGGGATTGAGTCGTTTTTTGTTTTTGTTTTTGTTTTTTAATTGAGACAGAGTTTCACTATGTTGCCCTTAGTAGAGCGCAGTGGCATCACAGCTCGCAGCAACCTCAAACTCTTGGGCTTAAGCAATTCTTTTGCCTCAGCCTCCCGAGTAGGTGGGACTACATGCACCTGCCATAATTCCCGGCTATTTTTTGTTGCAGTTGTCATTGTTTTAGCTGGCCTGGGCTGGGTTTGAACCTGTCAGCCTTGGTGTATGTGGCCAATGCCCCCTACCCAATGAGCTACGGGTGCTGCCTGAAAGATAAATTCTTGAGTGACATGTGATGGACAGAAGGCCTGTGACTGAGGGCTTTCGTTCTTTTTTTTTTTTTAGAGACAGAGTCTCACTATGTTGCCCTCGGTAGAGTGCCATGACATCACAGCTCACAGCAACCTCCAACTCCTGGGTTTAGGAGATTCTCTTGCCTCAGCCTCCCAAGTAGGTGGGACTACAGGTGCCTGCCACAACGCCCGGCTATTTTTTTGTTGCAGTTTGACTGGGGCTGGGTTTGAACCCACCACCTTCAGTATATGGAGCCAGCGCCCTACTCACTGAGCTACAGTGCTGTGGCGTCACAGCTCACAGCAACCTCCAACTCCTGGGTTTAAGAGATTCTCTTGCCTCAGCCTCCCGAGTAGTTGGGACCCAGGCACTCACCACAATGCCCAGCTATTTTTTTGTTGTAGTTTGGCCGGGTTCAGGTTTGAACCCACCACCCTCGGTATATGGGGCTGGCGCCCTACTCACTGAGCCACAGGCGCTGCCCTGACCCAGGGCTTTCTTACCCTTTGCTTTCTTACTGTCCTTGAGCACAAGAATAGACACTGATTCTCTATCCTGTTTGCACAAGGAGGAAATAAGTCAGGTAATGATCCCCAAGAGAAGTTAGGGTGTAGGCTGAGTTTTAAGTGATCCCTGTCCCTTTCTGTTGGAGATATTTTCTCCTGTCACCTCAAACATTTGTCATTCTTTGTGTTGGGAGCATTCAGTATTCATCTTCTAACTATTTGAAACTAGAACACTAGAACTTATTCCTCCTAGCTAGCTATGATTTTGTGTCCCTTAACAAATATCTCCCTATGCCTCCCTTCTCCCTAATTCTTCCCAGCCTCTAGAATCCTCTATTCTACTTTTTACTTCCATTAGATCAACCTTTTTTTTTTTTTTTTGAGACAGAGTCTCACTCTGTCATCCATTTTGGAGTACAGTGGTATCATCACAGCTCATTGCAACCTCAAACTCCTGAGCTCATGTGATCCTCAGCCTTTATGGTAGCTGGGACTATAAGTATCTGCCACCATGCCTGGCTGATTTTTCTCCTTTTAGTAGAGATGGGGTCTCAATCTTGCTCAGGTTGATCTTGAACTGAGATCAACTTTTTTAAGCTCCCACATATGAGAGAGAACGTATAGGTCTTACTTTTCCATTTTTGTCTTATTTCACTTAACATAATGTCCTCCAGTTCCGTCCATGCTGCCATGAATGATAGATTTCATTATTTTTGATGTCTGAATATTTCCTTGTGCCTATATACCACATTTTCTTTACTCGTTCATCTGTTACTGTTAGGTTTTAAGATCTGGGTGATTTGGGGAATGGGCAGGTATGGAGAAGCAGTGTAGGGTTGGGGACATTTAGTGAGGTCATTGGGCCTCTCTACCCTCATGCCCCTTGGCCCTGGGGCTGGCAGCTGAGCTGCAGATCTCCAGCCTCTGCACACACCTGACCCTCTGCCAGGGGCTTGCAATCTCGTTTCTTATCTGCTCATATATGCAGCACAAGAAAGCATAAAAGCATGCTTCTCTCAAAGTTACTGATTGTATTCTAAAGTTCAATAACAATTATCTGGCTTGTTTGTGCCTCTTCAGATTAAACAGAAAAGGTGACCATGATTTTTTTTTTTTTTTTTTATTGGACAGAGTTTCACTTTGTCACCCTCAGTAGAGGACTGTGGCTTCTTAGCTCACAGCAACCTCATGCTCTTGGACTCAAGCAATTCTCTTGCCTCAGCCTCCTGAGTAGCTGGGACTACAGGTGCCCACCACCCAGCTATTTTTCATGATTTTTTTTTTCTTTATGGTCTGCCTTTTTCTACAAGAGATTTGAGGTCATTTACAAGAAAAACATCTGTATAAGAAAAACAGAGCAGAGAAGCAGTATGTAAATAATGAACCCAGTGAGGGCCTCTAGTTGTTACAGTTGAGATTCCCATTGAATTGTCACTGTGAGGTTCCAGGAAGCCAAGGAAAGAGGGAAGCCAAGGATGTCCCTTCTCAGAACCAAGGGGACATCAAATGTATTATTCTCAGATTCTTTGATGTCTTTTATGCTCTGGGAGAGCAGGGACTGGACTGCCTTGGTGACAGCTACATTCCCAGAGCTTGGTCCACGTGCTCAGCACATGTGGCACATGAATGTGGAAAACAGACAGATTCCTTGGGGAAAGTAACATTTCCTAGTACTAAGTTTCAAGAGAAATTTCCCATGTGAAGCCCTAAGCCAAAAGTTTAGGGTGACGATGAGCCCTGTTTCTCAATGATACATTTTCTTGTTGTTTTAAAAAAAATTTTATTTTTTAAGGGTTTTTTTTTTAATTGGGATTCATTGAGAGTACAAAGAATTAGGTTGCAATGATTGCATTTGTTAGGTAAAGTCCCTCTTATAATTGTTTCTTGCCCCCAAGAGGTGTGCCATACCTGCCCCCCAACTCAATATTTTTAACAAATGCGACCATATGCATGACATTCCTTTTCTAGTGTTTCTTAATTACAGCCCAAAATGCAGCATGGCATTACTGTATACATACACCTAAGACAAAGGAGCAGGCCCAGAGGAACTGGATGATGCTCAGATTGGATCTTTGAAACCCTACTTTTTTTTTTTTTTTTTTTTTTGAGACAGAGTCTCACTATGTTGCTCTCTGTAGAGTGTTATGGCGTCACAGCTCACAGCAACCTTGAACCCTTGGGCTTAAACGATTCTCTTGCCTCAGCCTCCTGAGTAGCTGAGACTACAGGTGCCTGCCACAACACCCAAGTATTTTTTTGTTATTGTTGCAGTTGTTTAGCTGCCTCTGGCTGGGTTCGAACCTGCCACCCTTGGTGTATGTGGCTGGCACTGTAACCACGGTGCTATGGGTGCCAAGCCTGGCTTAGCTTTCTATACTGAATGGTATGGAATAGAAAATAAAAAGAAAAGGCCCCATATCTTCCTGCCCATAAACACCACTGACTTTTAAAAATTCAAGCAGGGCTCAGTGCCTGTAGCTCAGCGGCTAGGGCACCAGCCACATATACCAGAGCTGGCAGGTTCAAATCCAGCCCAGGCCTGCTAAACAACAATGACAACTACAACCAAAAAATAGACAGGCATTGTGGCGGGCGCCTGTAGTCCCAGCTACTTGGAAGGCTGAGGCAAGAGAATCATTTAAGCCCAAGAGTTTGAGGTTGCTGTGAGCTGTAACGCCATGGCACTCTACCCAGGGTGACATAGTGAGACTTTGTCTCAAAAATAAATAAATAAAAATTCAAGCAGGCTTAGCACCCATAGCTCAGTGGTTAGGGTGCCGGCCACATACACCAAGGCTGGCGGGTTTGAACCCTGCTAAACAAGAACAACTGCAACAAAAAAATACTCGGCATTGTGGTGGGCACCTGTAGTCCCAGCTACTTGGCAGACTGAGGCAAGAGAATCGCTTAAGCCTAAGAGTTTAAGGTTGCTGTGAACTATGATGCCACGGCACTCTACTGAGGATGAGTGAGACTCTGTTTCTAAAATAAATAAATAAATAAATAAATAAATAAATAATTCAAGCAATTTGGTTGGAGACAGCGGCTCACACCTGTAATTCCAGTACTCTAAGGGTCCAAGGCAGATGGATTGCTTGAGTTCAGGAGTTTGAGACCAGCCTGAGCAAGAGCAAGACCCATTGCTACTAAAAAATAGGAAAACGAGCCAGGCATGGTGGTTGGTGCCTACAGTCCCAGCTACTTGGGAGGCTGAGGTAAGAGGATCACTTGAGCCCAGGAGTTTGACACCAGAGCATTCTACCCTGGGTGACAGAATGAGACTCTGTCTCCAAAAAATAATAAAAATAAATAAATAAAAATTTAAGCAATTTATCTATAAAGCTAAATATTCAAACTATAGAAGGAAACAAACTGAAAAGGAAAATTCTCCTTCCCAGAGTCACAATATGGTACAACTCCAGGAGGCATCATTGGTATTAAAGTTGTGCAACACAGCAGCCCTGCCCCCTTCCTCAATTTATTTTCCCTGAGGAACCTCTGTTAACAGTTTAAAGTAATTTTTAAAGTTTTTTTTTTTTTAAATAAATATTTTCAAAACAAAGAGGTGTAGATTCTAAAGCATGAGGTGTGGCAGTTTGACATTAAGAAGGACTTCCCAGGCTTGGCGCCTGTGGCTCAAGCGGCTAAGGCGCCAGCCACATACACCTGAGCTGGCAGGTTCGAATCCAGCCTGGGCCCGCCAAAACAACAATTTTGGCTGCAATCAAAAAATAGCCGGGCGTTATGGCAGGTGCCTGTAGTCCTAGCTACTTGGGAGGTGGAGGCAGGAGAATCACTTGAGCCCAGGATTTGGAGGTTGCTGTGAGCTGTGATGCCATAGCACTCTACCCAGGGTGACAGCTTGAGGCTCTGTCTCAAAAAAAAGAAGGAGGACTTCCCAGTACAAAAGAAGTCACAAAAAGGCCTGCAGGAAAAGTACTCTTGAGTGGAGAGATAGGGACTGCACCAGGCAAGAGCACAGTGACACTTTCAACCAGTTACAAGAGACCTGGACATGGGGCGAGTGAGTGAGGTGGAGAAAGGAAATGAGTAAAGTGGGGACACTGCTCCCTTGCCCTGACATGGGGACAGCAAGGGTGGTCTGGGTCCCACTGATACAAACTGGCTAGCTCCGCCTAGATGGTTGGGAGTTTCTACCAAACCTGGGAAGTTTTACAGGTTTGACTCAAGGCAGCTCTGGCTGGTGAGAGCTGGAGATACTGGCAGGATGGCTGATTAGTTTCTGGGTTATGGGCAGAGCAGCCCCTGAATGCCCCATGTGCCTCTGCCCACTGCAGGCTTCCAGGACGTGCACGTCATGGTCTTTGTGGGCTTCGGCTTCCTCATGGCCTTCCTGCAGCGCTACGGCTTCAGCAGTGTGGGGTTCACCTTCCTCCTGGCCGCCTTTGCCCTGCAGTGGTCCACGCTGGTTCAGGGCTTTCTCCATGCCTTCCACAGTGGCCATATCCATGTTGGTGTGGAGAGGTGGGCATCAGCAGCCTTACAGGATTCCCCCAGGCCCACTTGGGAGGCCTCTGCCTGAGAGACCCTCTCAAGCCCTGTCCTTGGATCCTGAACCAGGTCTGACTCATCAGCTGACTTCTCTAGGTCCCTGCCTGGTCTCCTCACCTGGTTTCTTCAGCCCACATGCCAGCCCCACGCCTCATTCTCTAGGGCCCCTGTTCCCCGAGAGCTGAGAGGCCAGATAGCCTAGTGGGAAGGGCAGGGTTTCTAGAAGGTTTTGCTCAAGTTTTGATTCTTCCTCCGACTGTGGATTTGGTCAGCCAAGTCACAGAACCTCCTCGAGACAAGCTTCCTCTTCTACAAACAAGGCCAGGTGACCCTTCTGACTTCCAGGGAAGGGCTTGGGCTCCCTTCCTCCTCTCTGGATCTATGCCCCTGCCCTGCTCATGCTGCCTCCAGTTCATGCCTGGCAGAAGCCCAGAAGCCACCTCTCCTCTCCCTGCCCTCTCACTCTCCATTCTGCCCCTTTAGCATGATCAACGCTGATTTCTGTGCGGGGGCCGTGCTCATCTCCTTGGGTGCCGTCCTGGGCAAGACTGGGCCTGTGCCGCTGCTGCTCGCCACCCTGCTGGAGGTGGTGCTATTTGGCATCAATGAGTTTGTGCTCCTCCGTGTCCTGGGGGTAAGGTGGGTCTGGGTCGGGCTGCCGAGGGGTGGGGGGGTGTCAGGGCCAGGCTGGGCCTGCCCTCCACCTCAGCTTCACCTCTCCCAGGTGAGGGATGCAGGAGGCTCCATGACCATCCACACGTTTGGCGCCTACTTTGGGCTGGCCCTGTCCCGGGTTCTCTACAGGCCCCGGCTGGAGAAGAGCAGGCAGGGTTCTGTCTACCACTCGGACCTCTTCGCCATGATTGGTGAGGCCTGCAAGGTGGCAGCACGGATACTGGAGAGGGCTGTCTCTTGGAATGCTGCCAGCAGGCCTCAGGCCTTGCTGGGCCCTCCCTTCCTACTGGACTCCGCTGTGAGGGCTCTGGGATTGCTCTTCATTCCAACAGTTTCAGGAAAGGCTCCTAGAACTCAGCCCTGGATCCCTTCCTAGGGGCCTTTCTAGAACTATTTTAATATCTGCTGAAAACCTTCCAGAACCCTGTACCCTACACATCAGAAACCTAGCTCCTGCTAGTAGGTTTGAACCTGGCCCAAGCCAGCTAAACAACAATGACAACTGCAACAAAAAATAGCCAGGCATTGTGGCAGGCATGTGTAGTCCCAGCTATTTGGGAGGCTGAGGCAAGAGAATCACTTAAGCCCAAGAGTTTGAGGTTGCTGTGAGCTGTGACTTCACGGCACTCTACCCAGGGCAACATAGTGAGACTCTGTCTCAAAAAAAAAAGAAAGAAAAAAAAAAAAACAAAACAAAACCTAGCCTGGGTGGCGCCTGTGGCTCAAGGAGTAGAGTGTTGGCCCCATATGCTGGAGGTGGTGGGTTCCAACCCAGCCCCAGCCAAAAACTGCAAAGAAAAAAAAAAAACCTAGCCCCTATAGGTCTAGGCATCCTCCCTGTCCTCTTCATCCACTCTGCCCTCACTCTGGGCTCAGCCAGCAGACCTGGCTACTCCCTGCCCCTGGCCTCCAGGCCTTTGCTCATTTGGTTCCCTGCAAACAGATGACCTCTGCCTGCCTGCCTCTGTGGCTGCCTTCTACCTTCCAAGGACACTTCCTCCCAGCTGATTCCCCAGAAAGCCCCTGCACTCTCAGACACAGGGTTGGGGTGTCAGTCTTGGGTCACCTTGCAAAGCAATATAGTCTGACCTGGAAGCCCGGTCACTACCTATTTCTCTAAGCAGGTGTCTCCACCTTAGCCTTGGCCCCTCTCTCTACCTTCACACACTTCAGCAGGAGAGGAAAAAGTAAAATACTTTACTTTTTCATAGAAGGTGTGATAGGTACTGAAGGCTCTGTTCTTACTTTTTTTTTTTTTTTTTTTTTGTAGAGACAGAGTCTCACTTTGTCATCCTTGATAGAGTGCTATAGCATCACAGCTCACAGCAACCTCCAGCTCCTGGGCTTAGGCGATTCTCCTGCATCAGCCTCCCAAGTAGCTGAAGCTACAGGCCCCTGCCATGATGCCTGGCTATCTTTTTGTTGCAGTTTGGCTGGGGCCGGATTCGAACCCACCACCCTCGGTATATGGGGCCGGTGCCCTACTCACTGAACCACAGGCGCTGCCCTGTTCTTACATTTTTTTAAAAGAGGCTGGTTTTGTATTTCTCACACACCTCTAAGTGTGTTGTGAAATAGAGCACAGCAGCCCTAGGTCAGCTGAGGCCTCTTTGTCCTCTGAGACCCAGATAAGTGTGCTTTGAAGTGCAAAGGCTTCCCCAAGATCTCCCTGTATATCCTGGAGATCTGTATCCTCAGACCTCTGCCTGCGAGCTGCTGTGTTAAGTGTGTGTGTCACTCAGACAAGACAAAGCCCTTCCTTGAGTTTCTTCCAAGCTTGAGTCTAGGTGTACTAGCCTTCACTCAAGACTGGACTTACGGGGAGAAATCATTCCCCATGGAGCTATCAGAACTAAGGAGTGTCCCTCAGCCTCTCACCTTGCTGGCACACTCTAGGGGGGTTTCCAGCCTCCTCCCTCTTCCTCCAGGATGGACCTGAGCACAGGCAGGTGGAGCATGTGGACTCCCATGAAAACATGTGGGCCCAGCCGGCCCATCTGGTGCTCAGCAAACAGCCATCTCCTGATCACCACCAGGGCCTACCCTTTCCAGGAGGCAACTGAGATTATAAGACACTGTCTTCTTGATGTGTATCTCAGGTGCCCAGCACAGTACCCAAAAGGCAGTAGCCTCTGCATTTCTTCTTTACTCTTTTCCAACCCTCAGTGCCAGCACCCTTGATAGCTTCTATTTGTTGGTCAGTTGGGCAGTCAGTACCTGCTAGGCTGTGGATCCAGCATTTATATGCATTACCTCACTGAATCCTCATTTTATGAAGTGGTGTTATCATCAGTCCCACTTTATAGATGAGGAAACAAGCTGCTGAGAGTCAGTGGCTTGTCTGCAGTTGCCTAGCTCATTGTCTCTCCGTCTGCCTGCCTGCCTCCACTCAGGGACCATCTTCCTGTGGGTCTTCTGGCCTAGCTTCAATTCTGCACCCACCGCACTGGGAGACGGGCAGCATCGGACAGCCCTCAACACGTACTACTCCTTGACTGCGAGCACCCTCAGCACCTTTGCCCTGTCAGCCCTTGTCAGCAGGGATGGGCGGCTCGACATGGTATGAGGAGGACGCCTTGACAGAGGCAGAGGGGTGGCCTGGGAGGGTGAGGAATCTTCCTGCAAGGAAGGGGAACAGGTAAGAGCACAGGCATGGGGGGCCCATCTGTACTGGCGGTGGGAGTCAGAGTGGGAAGAATTGATGTGAGAGCAGGACAGTGAGAGTTTAGATGGCAGAAGGACTTCCAGAAGTAGTAGGTGTCACTGGTGGATAGGGATTGGGTTGGGTTGGGGTGTGATGATCTGAAAGGGCTGCCAGTGCCTTGCTGTCACCTGTTCCCGTAGGTCCACATCCAGAATGCGGCACTGGCTGGAGGGGTTATGGTGGGAACATCAAGTGAAATGATGCTGACACCTTTTGGGGCTCTGGCCGCTGGCTTCTTGGCTGGGACTGTCTCCACCCTGGGGTACAAGTTCTTCACGGTATAGATGTATTTTGGGCCCTGGGGGGAACATGGAGCCTTCAGTACCTTTCCTCCCACCCCTCCAGCAGCCTTAGAGGGGGGCTGGGAGAGGGAACAGGAAACTCATTATCTTTCTTGTCCTCCAGCCCATCCTTGAATCAAAATTCAAAGTCCAAGACACATGTGGTGTTCACAACCTCCATGGGATGCCAGGGATCCTGGGGGCCCTCCTGGGGGCCCTTGTGGCTGGGCTGGCCACCCATGAAGTTTACGGAGATGGGTGAGTTTCCTCCAATCTGCACTGTAGTCATTATCTATCTGGAGTGACCCCTGTCATGAGCCTCCTCTGTGGGCAAAAAAAAAAAAAAAAGCAAAAACAGCAATGTGTATATTTTCTCTCCCTCTCTTTTTTTTTTTTTACTTTTAGATTTAAAAGATTCTCTCTCTCTCTCTCTCTGTTTTTTGGATTAAGTCTTACTCTGTCTCCCTGGGGTTGAGTGCTATAACATCCCTGGGGTTGTGAGCTATAACATCATCATAGCTCACAGCAACCTCAAATACCTGGGCTCAAGCTATCCTCTTGTCTCAGTCTCCTGACCAATGGGGACTATAGGCGCCCACCTAGATTTTCTATTTTTAGTAGAGGTAGGGTCTCACTCTTGCTCAGGCTGGTCTTGAACTCCTAAGCTTGGCAATCCACCCACCTAAGCCTCCCAGAGTGCTGGGATGATAGACGTGAGCATGAAACTGAGTCTCGCTCTCTTTTTTTTTTTTTTTTTTTGGAGTTTTTGGCCAGGGCTGGGTTTGAACCCACCACCTCTGGCATATGGAGCTGGTGCCCTACTCCTTTGAGCCACAGGCGCCGCCTCAAACTGAGTTTTGAAAGGTGTGTGGATGTCTGCTGGTAGGAGGGTGCTCCAGGGTGTGGGGCTGGCTTGAACCTAGGCCCAGAGGTGAGATTCAGCCTGGTAGGCTTCCTTGAGACCTTTTCGGCTATTTCATGTCCACTTAGGTGAGCACCAGTGCCAGCCCTGGCCTGTGCTTCATCCCTGCCCCCACCACTGCAATCTGGTCTCCCCACAGACTAAAGGACGTGTTTCCACTCATAGCTGAGGCCCAGCGCAGTGCCACATCCCAGGCCATGCACCAGCTCTTTGGGCTGTTTGTTACACTGATGTTTGCCTCTGTGGGTGGGAGCCTTGGAGGTAAGTGACCTTGGCTGTTGGTGAGGGGCTGGAAGGAGCTCCAGGGAGGGGAGACTGTGGAGGCAGAACCTATGCCCCAACATGGATTCATTCACTCCCAGATATTTATTGAGCACTTACATTGGGTCAGGTGAGGGGCTGGGTTGTGGGCTCAGGGGTGACCTTCCAGTGGGAGATACAGGAAGCTGTTCCTTTCAGCTGCCAGGGAGGCTGGGGAGCTACAGGGGCTGAGTGAGACCCTTCCCTCCCATCTGGGGCTTCATGTTCTGCTCCCTCTACCCACTAGAGGGCAGCTGGGTCTCAAGCAGCCAGGCTGACTGCTAGACCAGAGCCAGATATCTTCTCCTGAGGCACACTGCTCTGGCCAGGTTAGGTGGTCCTTCCTTAAGTTTGGCCTTATTCTTTTTGACCTTGAAGATAAAACTTGATTCAGCATCCCCACCTGATTTCACCCAGAGATTTTCCTTCCCTAACAAGGTTTAGTTTATTTATTCGCTTAATAACTTATTCAGTAAACAATTTCTGTGCCCCTCTTCGTAACAGGGTACAGAATGCTCAGCAGCTGAGATCCATGATGGAATCATGATTTGCTCTACTACTGATTGTAAAAACTCGGTTTTCCCCTCTGTAATATGGACATAATATTCACTTTGCAGGGTGCTCTGATTACTCCGAAAGGCAGTGCTACTCAAGCACTTTGCACAGGGCCTGGCACATAGTAGGCACTCCACAAATACAGCTGTGTTTTGCCTGCACCAGGCACCATGTTGACCTCATGCCTCTCAGCCCTTGTGGGCCTGGTGGCATGAGTGGAAAGCTCCCCATGGTTGAGGGAGGTGGAGAAGCTTCATGAATCCTCCTTCCCCTGTTACCCCCAGGGCTCCTGCTGAAGCTGCCCTTCCTGGACTACCCCTCAGACTCCCAGTGCTACGAGGACCAGATTTACTGGGAGGTGAGGCACGGCTATGGCCCTCATATCCTCTGGCTCTCCCTTCTCTACCTCACCTCCTAAGGCCCAAATTGCCTTCTTCCTTCCTTACTGCTGCTTCTCTGGGGCATACCCCTTGGCTGTGTCCTCCAGCCCCAACACCCCCTCCTCCCTTCCAGGTACCTGAGGAGCATGAGGATAAAGCCCAGGAGCCTCTCAGGGTAGAGGAACCAGACACTCAGGTCTAACCTTGTGCCATTGTGCCAGCCCCTGAGAGAATGCACTCCTTTTAGAAGATGATGAGTGGCCACTATTGGGAAGTCTCTTGTAGCTCTCATTCCTCCTGCTGCAAGAAAGGAGTCATGAGCCAGAGGAAGCCTCCCCCTTCCACAGGCAGTTTTCCCAGGAAAGGGGCAGCGGAAAGCTGGGAAACAGTGTGTATGTGGGAGCCTAACTGTGGGGAGGGGACCTCACCAGAACCCCACCAGCCTGCACATATGGGTAGAGGGGCCAAAGCAAGGCACCCAAGTCACTGCCGATCCACTGGCCCAGCACCAAAGTTACAGTGAAGCCTAAGCCAGGCCTGAGTCTCTGAGGGTTATAAACATCACTGTGACTAAGGACTCTGACTCCTTTTATTTGTGCCCTGGGAACATGAAGAACTGCTCTTTCTTTCTAATTCACAATGTTCAAATCTCAAGGCAGGAAAGGACTTCAGTGGTGATAAAATCCTACCTCCCTGGGTCTGTGGGACTTCTTCTAGGATGCTGTGTCCTGCTAGGTGAGTGCTCAGCCTGGGATTGCCTGTCTCCAGGGACAGGGGGATGGTTCTCTCCCAGAAAGCCTGTGTTTATACAGGACAGCTAGGCTACTGGAGAGTTCTCCCTGTTCTGGAACTGCTTCTACTCTGACCTTCACATGGGGAGCCTCTGGGCAAGTTAGGAAATGGGCTCGTACAGGGCCTAGAAGGGACAGAAAGAATTTTCTACCAACTCTCAGAAGCTGGAAGCAGCCATCACCTAGGTGCTACTTTAAGTCCCTGTCCGGAGAGAGAGGATTAGGGAAGGGGATTGTGTGGATTAGGGCCGTGGTAGAAGACTAAGGAATCCAGGGTTCGGGTGGCCTGAAGTCATTTGACCACTAGAGGGCGCCCCAGACTCGGTAGAAGAGGAAGATGCAGCCTTCATGCCTCGACTTGGTCCTCCAGCAGAGAATCCATCCCTCCAGTGGAATGGAATTCCCTTCCTAACACTGAAGGACTAGAACCACCACTTTACCCTCTTCTGCCTTCTCTCAGGCTTCTGGCAGAAGTTGTGCATGACTACAGACATATCAACCCCAGACCAAGACTGTTCAGACCTAGGAGCCCAAGGAGGAAGTAGAGGGGTTCCTGGGGCCTAGCCCTAGGACAAGGGCAAAAGGTGACCCTGTACAGCCTGTCACTGCAGCTGGAGGGGCTGAGCTTGTCTGGTCAAGAGACCAAGCACAGAGGCAAAGAGAAGGGGAGGAGTGAGGAGAGTCTTCCATGGAGCCATAGGGTCCAACTCTGCTTCTGTCCCTGCAGCTCCCATCCCTCTGCAGCCATTTGCCTCCAGGGGCAGGTGTGCTAGGGGGAGATTGGGTGACTGTTGAAATTTTGAAAAAGTTCTCTGGTCACTGTCAGGCCCTGCTGAGATGGAGGCAGTTTGGGAGAGCTGAGACCCCATCCCCTGCCTATGGGCCAGAAGCTCCCAGCTCTGCTTGAGTCCAGCCAGCTGACCTGCCCCTGCTCCAGCACTCTCCTAGCAGTCCTCAAAGAGAAATCTGAAATAAAACTCTCAGGGGGAAAAAAAACCCAAACTCTCAGGAAAGGGAGGATTCAAGGACAGGGTGAGACCCTCCTAAGCCCATTCTAGGTGGGAAAAGCTACACATATTCATCATTTATTCATAGCACCAACGTTTTACAACATTGGTTGTAATCCTGGTTCCTTCTTGACTACAAAAATGACTTTTCTAGGCCTGACAAAATGTCAGCTGCAGCCCGGCTGGTCATTGCTGGGAGACAAGCTTGGGCTGAAGCATCCGGGCATCTCAATCAAGGGAGGTTTCTTGTAGAAGGGACAAATGCCCAGCCAGCTTTGGACAAAAGCGTACAGGTCCAAGAATGGCCTGTCAAGATGTCCCTGAGAAGGCTGGGCTCACACCTATAATCCTAGCACTCTGGGAGGTCAAGGTAGGTGGATTGCTTGAGCTCAGGAGTTTGAGACTAGCCTGAGCAAGCGAGAGACCCTGTCTCTACTAAAAGTAGAAAAAAAACATTAGCCAAGTGTTTGGCAGGCACCTATAGTGCCAGCTATTTGGGAGGCTGAGGCAGGAGAATCACTTAAGCCCAAGAGTTTGAGGTTGCCTTGAGCTATGACACCACAGCACTCTACCGGGAGCGATAGAGTGATACTCTGCCTAAAAAAAAAAAAAAAATTGGCTCAGTGCCGCTTGTAGCTCAGCACCTAGGGCGCCAGCCACATACACTGGAGCTGGTAGGTTCAAACCCAGCCTGGGCCTGCCAAACAGTGACAACTGCAATAAAAAACAGCCAGGTGTTGTGGCGGGCTACTTGGGAGGCTGAGGCAAGAGAATCATTAAGCCCAAGAGTTTGAGGTTGCTTTGAGCTGTGATGCTATGGCACTCTACCGAGGGTGACATAGTGAGACTCTGTCCCAAAACAAACAAAAATGTGGAAAGGAGGGACAGGGTGAGCACTGACCCATGGGAAGAGGCCCTGCATATCCTCTGGCACAACTATGCTGAGTTCTACAGGCTCCTGCACCCTGGCTCTGTCATCATTCAGGGGACTCTCTGCCCAGGGCCGCACTCTCCTAAACTAGGCCCTTGGTTTTTCATTCTGTATTTCCTCCTCTCCCTCCCTACACTTTGCCTCTAGGGCTGTATATGTGGGGGAACCTCCATCAATTGTTCTATCTTATAGGACCTAGCCACTATTTGTGTGGGATGGGTGGGTTTCATTCAGGGAGCTCAGAGGACCACAAAGGGATCCTTGGAGTCCTCTGCTGAAATAAAACCAAGCCTGTCTCTCCTTTTCCCTATGCAGCCCCTACCTCAGTGTCCCTGGTCCCCACATGGTGGCCCATCCATTCAGGCTGGGTCAACAGGGTGACAATGAGCAGGTCAAGGAGATGGCAGGGACAGGGGCCAAGGGGGCTCCTTCCTCACCCCTTCAGGACAATGAGGCCTCTGCCCCTCAGGGGCAGCCCCTCTGATCACCACCACTATTACTTTCAATGCAGGACAATCATACACTTGCCTGCTCATGAACTCTGTCCAACCCAGTGCCTGCTCTCTGGGGACAATGATGGATGAGGACATGGCCTCTGCTTGCTTCCCAGAGAAAACTGATTGGGGAGACAGGCTGCTCTGGGGTCACCAAAAACATTGAGGGAAGGCTGTCTGGAAGCAGCCTCTGTTTGGGTTTCCTGCCCAAGGACATCTGGACAGGAGGCCAAGGGCCCCCAGAGGCCTCTGGGTACCTCAGCCCCTTTGCTGACAGGAGACCCTTCCATCAGCCGGCCAGGGGCTAGGAGCTGCTCCCCTGACCTGTGGAGGACCCAGCACTCTGAACCCCCGCACAATCTGGGAAAGGCCTGAGATCCCCCCTATTGGGATTCACATCACAGCCTTAACTTCGGAAGGAATTAGACACGGCCTGGGTGTCCAAAGTGCAGGGCGGTGGCCGTCCTGGGGCAGACAAACTCGGCAGCCGAGTCCCCTCACCTCACCCCGATATTCTGCTCCCACCGTCGGGATTCCCCACCCGCCCCCGGCTCTGCGCCCCTTTGTCTGGCCCGCCTGCTCCCAGCCGGTCCCGCGCCCGGCGCCCGGAGCCAGTGCGCAGCTACCGTCGCTGCTGGGAACAATGCGGGCCAATGTCCTCGGGCGGGAGAGCCCGCTATGCAAATGCCCAACGGCCTGTGAGAATCCCGCCGCCGCCGCCGGCGGCTTCCACCGCCTGAAAGGGGCTGACGGCCGGACTTAGGGGGAGGCGGTCACTGCATAGGGATGAGCTGTCGCGCCGAAGCGACCGGGGACAGAGCGCCATTGTCTGCGCCGCCGTCTGATCGCCAATGGAGTCCGCCAAAGAGGAAGGCGTAAGGTGACCGGAAACAGGCATTGGGGCCAGGAGAAGTGGTGGTCATCTGTTCCCTGTGTTACCTACTTCTCTCCCTCCCCAAAGAGCCTTAACTTTGGGGTCTGGTCTACCCTACCGACTAGCTTGGTGACCTGCACATTTCTCCGAACATAATCCTAGCACGAAGCTAGTGTCCTTCCACCCTTCCCCATCCATTTTGTCACATATGGACCAGACTCTGACAGGTGTCCCTGAGGCCAGTTCTTTTGCAGAGCCCTGAGAAAAAATACTTGTGGTTTGCCCCAGTCAAAGCAGGTTATGAGACAGAAAAGCCCCAAGACAGGGCGGGGCCTGTGGCTCAAGGGGGTAGGGCGCCAGCCCCATATGCTGGAGATGGCAGGTTCAAGCCCAGCCCGGCCAAAAACTGCAAAAAAAAAAAAAGCCCCAAGGGGTCCTCTCTGGCCTGTGAACCCCAAGCCTGGTCCAGTTAAGGAGCTTAACTCCTCCTACCAGTTAAGGAGCCCCACTTTTTAGGGGAGAGAGGCCAGCCATAGCAGGACTAAACTAAATTTCTCTAATGATGTGTATGTGTGCCACATAAAGTCCCCTCCCACGAGTGAAAGAGGTGTACCCCCTACTCCAGCTCCGGAGACTGTCCATCTAACTCCATCTAACGAAGGCACTGTCCAAACACTGGAGGAAGATAGCTGGACAGTGGGAAGGGGACACCATACTAGGACCAGAGCCCATTCTGGCTGGGAACTTGGCCGCCTGCACTTGGACAATTGCAGGCTAAGCTCTAAACAGCAGGACTCATGAGCAAGGGCTCAGGCCCTTCAAGTGGGAAGCTGCTGCAGAGATGGTGCTTGGGGCCCTGGAAGCAGTGATGCTGCCAGGACTCATGGTGGTTCAAGGCAAAACCAATGAGGGCAACACTGAAATAAGAACTGTCCCAGGAAGGCAGGAGAGACTAAATGAGGGATTAGGGGAACAGGGAGGACAGGCAGAGGCCTTAGTGCTGGGCTCAGAGGCCTGTTCTTTTGTGCTTTGACTCAGTCTTCTGCTTAGAGGATGCTCTTTTCTTCTGTTCCCTTGGCCTCTGTAAAGAACCACATTCTGGGGTAGGGGTGAGTGGGACCTGAGTTCTAGGGTTGCATTTGGAAGACTATTAGATGAGAGGAAAGTTGGGGGCAGGGGACTAGATTGGGAGTGTAAGAATGGAAAATTTTTAGCTGGCCAGGCATGTTACAAGGTGTCTACCCCACAAGAGCCCCATGTTCCAGGAAATGGCCCGTCCAGGGCTCCAGATGGTCGCGATAGGGCTGGGTCAGCAGTTCTGAGAAAAACAAATACAAGGAATTATTCTACCCCGATAACTTGACTTGAATTTAAACTTCTGTCATGTAAA
>CAUYPK010047812.1:0-27800 GCA_963574355.1 Loris lydekkerianus
GACACAGGCAGAGAGGGGCACGTAACGCCACGTGGACACAGGCAGAGAGGGGCACGTAACGCCGCGTGGACACAGGCAGAGAGGGGCACGTAACGCCGCGTGGACACAGGCAGAGAGGGGCACGTAACGCCGCGTGGACACAGGCAGAGAGGGGCACGTAACGCCACGTGGACACAGGCAGAGAGGGGCACGTAAAGCCACGTGGACACAGGCAGTGAGGGGCACGTAACGCCACGTGGACACAGGCAGAGAGGGGCACGTAACACCACGTGGACACAGGCAGTGAGGGGCACATAACGCCACGTGGACACAGGCAGAGAGGGGCACATAATGCCACGTGGACACAGGCAGTGAGGGGACATAACACCACGTGGACACAGGCAGTGAGGGGACATAACGCCACGTGGACACAGGCAGTGAGGGGCACATAACGCCACGTGGACACAGGCAGTGAGGGGCACATAACGCCACGTGGACACAGGCAGTGAGGGGCATGTCCGCTGTGTGGGACACACCACAGCCTGTTCACCCCTTTACCTGTCAAGTGACTGCAAGTTATTCCCAGTTTTTGAATATAGCTGCTATAAAAATCCACAAATTTCCCTGCTGATGGGGATCTACTCAGCTGGCTTCTACTATTTCTGGGTTTGAGGAAATTCCTGTTTGAAATCCTTTTTTAGAGTAGCAGTTGTGCTTTGAGACAACTCCCAGCCTGGGAGCAGAGGCTGTGTCTGTTTCCTGAGGCGCGTCCCCCACACAGGACTACCCTGCCACGTGCCTTGGAGATACCACTGCATAAAGCCCCCCGTCTGCCGGTCCCCACCTGGCTACACGCCCTAGGCAGGACAAGAAAATTGGTCCTCACCTTATTTGTTCATGGGCATCCACGATTAAAAAAAACATCCCGCCTTTGGCCTCCCAGGCTCCTACAGAGTGGACTCTCAGGTAAAGTGGAAGGTTCCTGGCCACATTCAAGGGAGGCCTTGGAGCCTGATGAGACCTTTGAAGGGGCTGTTGGGGTCCCAGAGCTGGATTTGGGCATCTGTTTTGAAGATGCTGGCCCTGGCAGAGGTGAGCTCTAATGGCCAGAAGGGACATGGCCAAGCCCTGCCCACCAGTTCCGCTGGGCTACACCTCCTCAGTTGCACACCACCCCTTGTTCACTGCAGTTATAAGTTCAAGCTTCCAAGCTCAAGATTCTGTGTTTGACCTGGCACCCACTGGTGCTGTGACAGGTAGGAGGAGGCCCAAGGTCACCACGGCTTTCCAGGGGAAACAGGCCTGTGGTGCAGGCAACACTAGGAAAGACAATCTGAGCATGCAGGTGAGCAGGCCGGGCTGTCCAGGCGTCCACTTGCAGGAGTAAGGGGCCCAAAAGCACACAAGGTGCTAAGCGGGCTGCGCTGGAGGCAAAGTTCTATGTGACCTCACAGCTACGCTTAAGCCTGGGAACAACACGAAAAACCCCTTTATGGATAAGAACTGAGAGTCAGGAGATTGAGAGGTGCATCTGGGGACACAAGGTGTAGTGCTGTGGGGCAGGACTGTGACTTGGACACAGCTCTTTGGCCAGCCCACAGGCCAAGCTGCTGTCACACAGAGATCGTTTGGACACTCAGAACCAGCTTAGCACATGGTAACCAGACCCCACATCCACTCCAGAGAGGCAGTCTCTGCATTTTCAACATTAGTTGGTTAGAGATGTCCTATTTTTCCAAACATGAAAGGTGCCCAGAAAAAGGATGTGACTTTCCCAGGGTGAGACAGGTGTCCTCAACAGCAGAAGGGCAGACCTCAGACTCCATGGAGAGCACGTAAACATTCAGGTCAGACAGATCAAGGCTCAAGTCCCAGCATACCCCAGAGGACACGGGAACCTGAATAGGTCCATTGGGCTGGTTTCCTCAAGTGTGACAGGAAGATAATTCTACTACAGCAGGGTTTCAGCTGCCCACACAGAAGACATGGGCCCAGAGCAGATCAGCAAACTGTAGGCACAGAGCCCCCACCGTCTCCACTGTGAAGACTATAGATGTGCCCACCTGCAGACGCACCCACCTGTGATGCTCCCACCTGAGACATCCCCACCTGCAACTTGCCCACCCACAGATGTGCCCACCTGTGACTCACGCACCTGCAGGCCCACCCACCTGTGATGCTCCCACCTGAGACATCCCCACCTGCAACTCGCCCACCCACAGATGTGCCCACCTACGACTCACGCACCTGCAGACGCACCCACCTGCAACTCATCCAGCTGGAGATGTGCCCACCTGCAATGCACCCACCTACAGATGCGCCCACCTGTGATGTGCCCACTTGCAGATGTGCTGTCTGTAGCTGATCACGATAGAGGCAGAGGATTCTCTGTGGGAAGCATTGCTGGCCCTGCCCTAGAGAGTGCAGCCAGAGATGGAACAGGCTTGAGTCCATGGATGGCCACTGACCCTGGAACCACCTTTTGATGGCAGCACAAGAGATAAACTTACATTGCAGTGACCCACTGGATTCAGGAGATTAACCATGCTGCAGCCTATATGGCATGACCACCATGTACACAGGCAGCATTCCTCAAGGCCACCACAAAGGAGCCAGGTCTGTCCATCCCTGCCCAAGCCCTGTCATCTGTTCAGGAGAGAGGACAGCCATACCCGTCACTTAGGGGGTGATGAAGGAGGGTAGGACCAGGTGTAAAGACAGGATGATAGCAAGCTGCCTGTCACTGCAGAGAGGCAGATGCAATGCAAATTGCCTGTGGTCCTGAGTGGTGCTCAGATGGAGGCTGTCACATGTGCTGGGAAGGACGTGGCAGGTATAGCCACGTAGGTGACCACAAACCACTCGAGGGGGCGGCCCTGGCTGCAGGGGGAGGGTCCTGTGTTGGCCCAGAATGGGCCCTCGTGATGCTTGGGGAGACTGAACGAGTGTGGCAGAGCCCTAACTGGCAGGGCCCTTTGCGGACAGAAATACCCCTCGAAGTATGCATTCTACCTCCTGCAGCCCCATGTCCCAGTGGTTTTCCTTCTGGCTGGCGGAGCAGCAGAGAGGGCAGAGAACTGGGCAGAGATAGGTCTGCAGGGCTCAGGCAGGGTTGGAGCTCCAAAGGCAGAAAAGCTCTGAGCACACGGGACCAGCTACTCTGACACCAGCGGCTTCCAGGTACTGCTCCAGCCACGGGGGCTGGAACAGTGGTTCCCAGTCTGAAGACAGGTGAATAAGCAGGTTAGACATCCACCTAGACAGCCTTGCCCCGGCTGATTCTCCCAGTCACTCTGCTGTGGGGCAGTTGACCCCTGTGTGCATGAGCTGCTTCAGGTTGCGGGCCAAGACGGAGCTGCCCGTCAGTCCCCAAGCACAGGAGCCCTCTGCACTCAAACCAGCCATGTGTGGCCAAAGCCCAGAGGTTCCAAGGCCTGCGGCTCTTCCTGAGTAGACAACACCCTGAGCCCTGAGCCCACTCTTGCCCTGGCAGCGGCTTCTGTGCACCGCTGTGCCTGCACCCCAGCCCCTCACTCTGCCTCTCAGGCTCTGTGTGCTCACTGAGCAGGCCGCCAGCGGCCGTGAGGAAGGAGGGAGGAGTGCAGAGGAAGGCATCTCAGGCTCCACCAGGGACCAGGGCTGCAGCCCCGACTGGCAAGGCAGGCGGGCATGGCAGCCCCTCCACACAGAGCCACATGCATCCCTGCCCAGCCACCCAGGCCTCCAGGAAGCAGTGAGGCTCATGTGACCTGAACATGGGGGCACTGGGCACAGCTGGAGGGTAAACCTAGATGCTGGAACAATTCCCAGCACACCAGCCCCAGACACAGGGAAACCCAGACACCCACAAAGGAGGGGGACCCGGCCCCGACAGTCGAGGTAACAGCAACGGGAGGCAGGGTGACCAGGGGCTGGAGCACAGAGCAGGAGGCACCGTGACTGAGGCCCTCGGCAGAACTCAGGGTGAGAGGAGACCCCCACTGCCACATGGACACGGCGCACACTTCCTGATACTGCCAGTGAGTCCCCCCTGTGTACACAGCAGGTGACAGAAACAGTAACTAAATCACAAGAATCAGATCTTAATTGTTGTCTTAATTGTTGACTGGGAAAAGTTTACCTTTGTGTAGTCCACCTGTCCTCATAAAACTTTATTTGGGTTGTTAGGGAGTGTTATAGATGCCTATTCAAACATTCCATTGAAGGGGGGCGGGGAGGGCAGGGAGGTGTGGACAGTCCTGTCCAGATTTGGAGACTTTGCCTTCCCTTGAAGGAAGGGGTCCCGTTGCAGGGTCTACCCCATAGTCAGGGAACCCAACCTGAGTCAGGGCAGCAGCCGTCAGGGAGGTTATTTTAGTTTTCAGGGAAGTTTCAGGCTACCTTCTCTCAGATAAATGCACCCCCTCCCACCCTGGCCTCTGCCAGGCTTAGCGATGTATCTGTGTCCTGGGCAGATGGGTGAAAACTGCCCACTGCACATGTCCCCTCAGCTCATCCAGGTCCTCGGTCTAGGATGTCTGGGTTCTGTCCAGGCCACAAAAGCAAGGACTTAGATTTTTGGTTGAAGTTTTATATCATAGGACCGTCTTTCCTTACAAGATTGCCAAGCACAGAAGTGGAGTTCACAGGACACCTCGGGCGACTGAGTAGAATGTTCCACTTATCTAACACTTGGCCGTGTAAACTGTCCTTACAGAGCATGCCCAGAGTGGACCAACTCCACGTGTACCCGACATTCCTGTCTACGACTGTGTGCTCCGCAAGCCCCTGGGGAGGAAAGGAGGCTTCTGAAGAGCACAGAAGTTCCCCTGGACCAGTGTGGAGGGCCATAGACACGTCACAGTGACTACTCAGCAAACCTGGGCCGTGCCCTTCCTCACAGCCATGGCTCGCCAGGCCCTCCTCCTCCTTGGCTGCCTCTCCTGCGCTCAGCCTCAACAGGGACACACCACCCCAGTTCTCGTCACCTCCAAGGCTCTAACTCATAGCTTTAGTGGAATGAGATCCACTCTCTTTGGGTCACCCCTGTCTGGTTGGACAGCCACTTTGTTCTAGACAGCCTTGTCCCAGCTCCCTATGATTCTCCCAGTCACTCTGCTGTGGGGCAGTTGACCCCTGGGTACGTGAGCTGCTTCAGGAACACGTGTGAAGACAGAGCTGCCCACATCAGTCTCCAAGGACAGGAGCCTGGAGGTCTGGTGAGCAGCCCTGCCCCAGGCTGTTGTGTGAGTGCTACCACCAGTGTGCCCTTTTTGAAAAGAGGCAGCATGGAAGCTTTAAAACTCCTATCATTAACAACCATTGATTGGTTTAAACAAAAATTAACTGAGGGAAGCCTGGTTCAGAAGCCTCAGGCAAGAACATAGGGCCTGAACTCCATCTGTGCCCTGCGCCCCATCAGCTCTACCACCTGCCAGGCAGGGTGCACTCCGTGTCCAGCTGTCTGTGGAAGACTCAGGAGGGCGGAAAAATGCCATCGATTTCATAGCTTTCAATTCAGTAATTCTCTTCCCCTACCCTAGTTCCTAGATGTGTTTATCTCCAACTCTACTGCAGAGGACAGGGATAAATGACCAGAAGCCAGTGCCTGTGGCCCCCGCAAGACCCCTGGATGAGATTCACCAGAGATTCACCATCCAGACATGCTGGGTGCTCTCCTTGTGTTCTTAATGTTCTCCAAGGCAAATATTTTATAAAACCCTGAGGACTGCTTGCTTTAAATGTTGAGTGCCTGCCCCATGACCTGGAGGCAGACATTTTCCTACCGTCCTCTGAAGTCTCCCCAACATAATGTGGTTCTCAGGATAGAGCAGCAGTAACAATGGGGACAGGTCTTGGGGAATAAAGCTCCTTACTGTGGGTCTCCCAGTATCCCCTGCCCGTGCCTGTTTCCATGGAGACCAGGGCTCAGGCAGGTCACCTTAAAAGGACATCTGTGGGCTTAGATTTCTTCTCACTTATTTAAGAAAGTGTTTTTAAAGTGTGCATAGTGACAATTTAAATTTACTGACAATTTTTAATGTAATCTACCGATCTCTACTCATCTATCTATATACACTGTTCAATTCAGAATTTAAGACATACTTAAGAATTTTAAGTTCAAGAAAGAATTTAAGACGGATATACTACAAATGCATTTCTTCATTAATTAAAAAAGTATTCTTTTCAACCTCAGAGAAAAATGTAAACTTTTAAATAGCATAACTACACTAACTCAGTTTTTTCTGTTACAGCATTTTTTTAAGTAAATTCAAGATGCTGTTGATCCCCAAATGCTTAAGTAAACAGTATGTCCTTCTTGAAAGTTGAGTTTTGAATGATATCTGCTACAGGGTATAGCTAGCTATAACCGCATGTAAAAATAAAATTCAAAAACTGTTAAAAATGGTTTCAAAAGAATTATGAATAACTTGTTTTATCTTTTGAAGATTCAAGAATTAAAAGAACAAGGTAATTGTTATAGAAGCCAAAGAAGTATCTGCTAAAATTCAACATTAAAGAAACTTAAACTAGAATTTAATACTTTAACATGATAAGATATATCTTACAGCAAAAGACAGTATCAAGTGAATTTATACTACGAAAAAAATTTAGCAAGATAGCAAAATTAACATATAGAAACCAATAGCTTTACAAAACATAATGGAAGAAATTACTCCTATTTAATTAGCTAATGACTCAACCACACTCTTCTTTGCAGCTATTTCTCTAACAAACTCTACAAAGTCAAAAACAAAACAAAACAAAAACTGAAATTATGAAGAATAAACATAAGATCCCTGCGAGATATGCTTTTATATTCCCTTAAAATCTCATGTGAGAAAACTTCAGCATAATAGAAGAGTTTATGATGTTCTCAGTAAGACTCAACATCACAGAATATTGATTTTCCCCGACTTGTTTTATAAGTTAGTATGCTTAACTAAAAATAAAAATGGGTTGAGGATTTTCTGAATCTTTGTATTTTATTTACTTAAATATTGGGGGAAACATTATACAACAAAAGTGACATCACAAATGACTAGTGAAGGAAGTGTCCGTGTGAAAAAGGGCGTCCAGACACCTGGACAGCACCCAGCATGGACGATGAACGCTGAACGCTGCGTGCACACCTCACTGTGTCTGTTCCAAACAGATACAGTCACAAAAATACTATTGGAAATCATGGACAAATATAACTTTGATGTCAAGGGAAGACTTTGTAATTAAAACTCAAAATCAAACAATTTATAATTCTGCTACATAAAAATACAAACCTCTACATGAAAAAAACTACCATTAGCAAATTCAGAAATCAAGACATACACTGAGGGGGAAAAAAGCACAGTATTTTAAGCTCATATACAACCCTTAATAGAAATCAGTAAGGAAGAAAAAGACGAACACCACAATTAATATGCAAAAACTTTGAGCAGCTGGTCTAATGAAAAGAAAATAAATGCTTAACCATTTATTAACAGGAAAACCTATTATATTGGCAAAGGTCAAAAAGCTTTTATAATACTCAGTTAAGGAAGGTGAAGGGAAAAATCCCTTCCACGTGTTGGAAATCTAACAACCCAAGTGGAGGGCAGGTTGGCAACATCTGTAAAATGAGAGGCACCTGTCCTCCCACCCGGCAGTCTCATGCCCAGGACACATGCACAACGCCGGCCTGGTGTGCAACAAGGCACTGGGAGGTGCTTAGATTTGAAACAACTGCACTATGGCCAGGACCGTTTTAGTAGGGTATAAAATTAACATGTAGAAACCATACAGGCCCAGGCACTCCTGAAACAGTGTGCAGATGTGAGGGTACTCCCTGCGTTGACTGCTAACTAAGAATTTCTCTGCTGCTCAGCCAGAGAAGGCGGAGGCAGTGTGTATGTTGCGTGCTGTGTGAGCACACACACCACACTCCACCTCGGCTTCCTGACACAACTCACCCCGGTGCACCTGGAGAGCTCTGCAACTCGTGAGCAAGAGACCTGGGGCGGGGTGGGGGGTGGGGGGGACGCAGCAGACACAGGTGTCATGGGGACACCTCTTTGCTTCTGCCTTCTGAGACATAGTAATTATCGGCAGTTCAGCAATTCAATTTAAAAACTAGATTTTTTTTTGATAGTCTCATTCTGTGCCCTGGGTAGAAAGCCCTGGCATTTTAGCTCACAGCAACGTCAAACGCCTGGGCTCACGCAATGCTTTAATAACAGGATTTTAAGGCTCAGTGTGGCGGCACCTGCACCCCCAGCACTGTCCAGGCTAAGCGCAGGAGTCCGTGGCTGGGACATGCCTGGCAGCTCCCGCCTGAGCAACAGACCCAGACTCTATTTAAAGAAAAATTGAAAATGTTATTTTCAGAGGACGAGACACTCTTTTTACTTAAACAGTTTCTTTTATGTTTGGCGCCTCAATTGAATACTATCTTTCTATTTTTTTAGACAGGTCTCTGTCACCCTGGGTAGACTGCCATTGATGTCCATAGCTCACAGCAGCCTCAAACTCCTGAGCAAAAGTGATCCTCCTGTTTCAGCCTCCTGTGTAGCTGAGATTACAGGCACCTACTACAACGGCCAGGCTGATTTTTCTATTTTTAGTAGAGATGGGTCTCACTTTTGCTCAGGCTGGCCTCAAACTCTTGAACTCAAGCAATCCACCTGCCTTGGCCTGTCAGAGTGCTGAAATTACAGGTGTGAGCCACCATGCCTGGGCAAATGCTACCATTTTCCAACAAGGCCAATCCCCAGGGACATCATAGGACAATTATTTTGGCACTACAGGGCAAAATAAAGTAATATGAGGTCTGCACTTATCAATAGGTTAATTCAATAGGCACATCTTTTCAAACACACAGAGTGCACTTTCCAGAATGCGATGCTCCATGTTCTCTGCCTCCACTGTGCCAACACTGGTCAGCAAGCCCTGTTAAGGGTGCAGCACTGGAGGTCACCCCACATGCGCCCAGGCGAAGGGACCCACGCCACAGCAAAGGAGCATGGAGGTCAGTGCAGGCCCTTGGGACGCAGGGATAGTTTGTCCGGGTACGTCACTGGCAGCTGCAAAGTATCCCCAGAACCAGGGAGCAGCCAGATGGGGAACAGATCAGCCAATTCTGGAAATCAGTGGAGTCTGAAGCCATAGCCTCTGGCCCAGCTGTGCCCCACTCTTGGGCACCCACATGCCAAGGACAAGCCCTCAGGGTGATTGCCTGAGAGCCCAGGGTTGTGCTCCCAGCAACTGGCTGACCCATTCTGTGCTTGGGCAGGAGCTAGGTGCTAGGTGAGCCCCTCCAACTCTGAGGGGCTGTGAGCTCAGTGGACACCTGCCTTCAGGTCACCGTGAGGACTGATTCTGACCACAGAGGCCAGAGGATGGCACATTTGGTGTGAGCAGCGTGCACAGAGGCTGGGGCCTGGCTCCAGGTGCACCTGCCCCTGCAGTGACATTCACAGTGCTGCCACCTGGACCTTCAGAGCTGCGTCCATCTTGCCTTCACCTGGGCAGCCCCCTCCCACCTACAGCTGCCACCACCCTCATCTACTGGCCTAGAAGCCTGCTTGGTCCTGGGACGGCGCCTGCAGCCTCCACTGTCTCCATTATGTCTCCTGTGGACTCTCGGGGCCTTGGTGTCTCACTGCCACCTGATACCCAGGAACAGCAAGGGCCTGGAACTTTGCACTCACCTGCCTCAGCTGGCTCCGGGAGAGGGAACAGCAACTGTGAGCAGCAGAACAGGTGTTGTGGGGGGAGCAGCCACACGCAGGTTGCAAGTTCCTTCTGCAGAAAGGTTTACTCAGCAAGTCACTGACCCACCGTGACACGAAGTTGATGTGAGACCCACCCCTTCCACGACATCCTCGTCCCTGAGGAAACCAGACTGGCTATGGTATGTGTTCCAGAAAAGAGCGAAGGATGGAGTGGGGGTAGGGCCGAGCTCATGTGTCTGGCCTTAGACCCGCCCCTGTAGTGTTTGATGGCCACAAAGAAGGGCTTAGAGCAAGTTGGGAACATGACCCCTCCCGGCTGGTTCCCAGGCTGGTTCTGAAAAGTGGGACCCATCCGGGAACCTCTGTGGCAGTGGATGCTGTGACACGAGGTGATGACACCTCAGGGCTATAGAGGGGACAGCTGTCTCAAGTGTGACATCTAATGGATTTGCTTTATTGGAAAGTGCAAATAACATTTCCATCAGTTCTTGGACTTTGAGGTCTTGAGCGACCAGACACTGGGATGTCTGTCTGCTCACCAGCCCAGGATTTGCCCCAGAGCAAGGCCTCAGGGCCTGGGTGGGAAGAGGGTGCTGGCACTGGGTGGGAGGCCAGTACACCAGGAGGGAGCAGGGCAACTGGTGCTGGGGGCTCAGAGCCCTGCGGATGCACCGAGTTTCCAGGGAAGCAGCACTCTGACTGCTGCCTGCCTGGCTGCCGCCCGTGCCCAGCACCTGGTGTCTGTGGGTCCCACACCTGCGTGTTTTCTGCCTCCTGGGTGGAGCCAGCAGCTGGATCACGTGCAAACACAACGCCAACCACCTTCCAGTCATGGCATCAGACAAGTGCTACCAACTCAACCCCAGGTTCCCACTGGGGACTAAACCTTCAACCTCACTTGGCTTTTCTACTAGCTGCACGCACGTTTACAGCTCTTTAGAGAAAGAGCAAAAAACTGGAGTTGGAGGGTTGCCTCCTGTTTTAACATGTATAAACCTGAGATTTCTTTGATGGCTCCTCTGCTCCCAGAGGGCCTTGGTCTCCTGCAGTTGAGCCCCTCCCCAGCCCCTACATCCAAATTCTCTGTTCTCAACTGGGCCCCTCCCTCCTAGGAAGCCCAGGTCCATGCAACAGTTGTGGGCAGCCCTTCGAATGCCTCCCCCTTCACGTGTCCATCCCTGCAGCCCACCCTGCCCCTTCTTCCTCTTGGCTGGAAGGCTCTGCTCACACCTGTGCCCCTGCATCCATCTGCTCCCTAAGGTCAGGACACCTTTCTCAATCTGTTTCCCTCCTCCCAGCGCCTTCCTGAAACCCATGATGCACGCAACTCTTGACCTATACCGCCTCTCCTCAGCCCTGAGCCACCTTGTCCTCCCACCAGCTGGAAGGCCTGAAGACTCTCGGTGTGACCTGCAGCCATCAGGGCTGCCATGCCTCTTCCATGCTCCACCATCGTTGTTTCTTTTCCAGGGTCACCTCTGTCTCCAAACTCCTTTGGCCCTGACACCCAGGATGCCCACTTTGCCTCCTTCCCACATGCTTAACCTTCAGTGGTCTGGCTTTCCTTGTGTCCTGTTGGGATTAACAGTCAGGCTGCTCTGCTCAGGGCTCTGTCTTCACCTCTAGCCCAGCTGCAGCACCAGGTCTGCTCCAAGGACAGTGTGTGGCCCAGACTATGCTGAGGAAAAGAACCGGAGAGGGCGTGTGGCCCTGTCCCCCCTCCCTCCCCCCCTGTGAGCTGGGCCAGGTGACAGCCTCTCCTGCTGAGGCATCCACAGCCCCTTCGATCAATCCTCTCACTTCCAGCTGGCCAGCGATCTCTCCTCTGGTTTCCAGGCCCTCCAGCCTCTTGTGCAGGCCATCAGGCCCAGCAGTGGCTCCATACAGTATTTTCTGATTAGTTGTGTCCACTTGTTTTATAAATTGTTTTCAGACCAAAGAAATTGGAATTGTCAATTACAGAAAAGAAAGACAAAAACAAGACCTGGAAATACAGGAATTTGATTCCAGCAAGAAATTGGGCCTATTCAGAGAACCACCACCAATGGACACCTGTGTGAGGGAGGGGCTCACACGCTTTCGGAGCTGCTCAGCCATTAAAGTGAGATTCTGCCTCAGACAGGAAGAGAGAGTTAACTCACCACCTCCATGTGGAGGCCCTGAGACACTTTCACAGGCTTCTAAATAAGCCTAACCAGCTTGGTGGAAGGTACACATGGGCAGGTTCTGGGCTGCCACCCCTGGGCACCCCACAGACCTCACCTGCTGCTTTGACCGCCTGGGGATTCCTGAGGGAAGGACCCTGCTCTTCCCACCTGGGATGCTACTGACCCACTTCTCACTGACCCTTCACTGTAAAATAGGCTAATATTGCCTCCTTTACAGGTTCCCACAAAGATTAATTTTTGAGATAGCAGACATCAGGACACCCAGCCTGCCAAGTACAACATTGATGTGATTGTGGGAACCAGAGGCCAGTGCAGGCCAGAAGCCAGGGGCACAGCTGAGGGTGGAGCAAGGTGGTGTCACCAGCCAGGCCTCTTTCAGTGAAGAGTGAGGAAAGGGACCGGCCACAACCCTGGCGTTCCTCCCTTCCCAGGGCGGGAGTCACAAGGTTTCTGTGCCTTTTCTTCCTCTTTAGTGGAGTTAACAATACTGTCTCAGGAGGTGGGGATTAATTGCAAAGTGCTTTGACAATATGTGAGCTAACTTACCTAACAGTGGTATTAATGTTTACAATGAGTCTATGCCTGCTGGCTTCACAAACAATAACCAGAGCTTAACTTTGTGACTGCGTTTTTTGAACATAAAATATTCTTATTTTAAAGTAATTAAATGACCTGTCAAAAGAACTTTCTATATTCAAAGTCTTATTTGAAAAAGCTTAAGATTTGATTATAGATCTATAATGAATTCCGATCAATACTTTATTAGCTGGGGTTCCTAGGAAATGAGGCAATTGGCTGCAGGAAGGCTGGGATCAGGTCAGCCCGTGACACTTGGCTGTGGTGAGGCAGCATCACTCAGCCTTACTGAGGCCACGTAGTGTGGCTTTTAACCCAAGCACAGCAGTGCCCTTAGGCCAGCAAAAAGAACTTCCTTTGATGAGCCTTCATACACCCTCCCACATAAGGCCTTGCTCCTATATACTCAGACTTACGGTGACACGAGGTGGGAATTCTATCTATACCTTGTAAAGACGAGTTGGTGGGAGACAGTCTCCCCAGCAGACCCACAACTAAATGTCCCTTTCACTGCTGGTACCAGGTGTCCCTGAGCTGCAGGGTCCAGATCTAACCCACGAAGCCCAGGCCCTGCCATGACTACCTCGTGTGCTGCCATCTTCACCACAGGGTCACTCCCCCCCCCACCCACCCCCAACCGTGCATCCTGATCCAGGCTTCCTTGACAGGCTTTAGAGGACAGTTCTCTTGCCTTTGGTCTAAGAGCCCAGGCCAGTGACTCCCCTCCACCATCTGGGGGAGCCTTAGCTCTCCTGAAGAATGAAGGACACCTCCCCTCTCAGCAGACTTCGCCTCCTGTCTGGTCCCTTGGGCTGCCACCATGCCATGCCTTACCGAAGGGCGCCACCACCCGTCCTGCAGCAGAAACGCAACACAAAACAGACCCAGAAAGCTGCGTCAGCAGAATCCCAAGGTGGACAGCTGCAAGACTTCCAGGGTTTATTCATAAGAGTGGTTTCTTCTTTTTTTTTTTGAAACAGCATCAGCTATAAGGGCAGAAATGGCTCATACCAGGGTCCGCTACAGCCTCTTCCAGCTAAGAAGGTGCAGGAAGAGGAAAACAGGCGACTGAAGCAGGCGGAGGTGGCACAGATGGAGTGGGAGCAGGCGGCTGGGCTTCCGGGCATTGGGGCGCGAGGTGCCAGGTGCAGGCACACAGAGCTCCCAGCAGAGAAACAGAGCAGGTCCTGGCCCAGCTTCTTGGCCTGCTCTGTGGTTTCAGGGCTCGGGTCCACCCAACTATGACTGCAGCCTGGGACCCAGCACAGGCTTGCTCCTCCTGCCTGCCCGTTTCTGCCCTCAGAGATCCCCCCACCACATAAATCCCCTCCCACTGAGGGTAGGGAGAGAAGGGAACACTCTTACACTGTTGGTGCAACTACAAACGAATACAGCCTCTATGGAAAGAAGTATGGGGAAAACCTCACAGAACTAAAAGTAGACCTTCCATTTGATCCCACAATCCCATTACCAGGTATCTATTCAGAAGAAAAACCATCTTGCCATAAGGACATTTGCACTTGAATGTTCATGCAGCTCAAATTCACAATCACCAAGATGTGGAAACAACCCAAGTGCCCATCAACCCGTGAACAGATCAATAAATGGTGGCACATGTACACCATGGACACTCATCTCCATCTTTTTTAACAACCTAGACAAAGCTGGAGAACATTCTCCTCAGCAAAGTACCACAAGAATGGAAAGTATCCAATGTACTCAATACTAATGTGAACCAGGCGATGAACTACAGGCCCACACGAGAGAAAAACAATTAAACTCAAGTGGGGAGAGAGGGGAGGAGGGGGCCTGGCAAGCTGCCTCCTAACAGGCACAGTGTAGAGGTGCGCGGCACACCCCCTGGGTGAGGGGCTCAACTACACCTTGGACCCTAACAAACCTAATGGTTTACACCCTCACCCGAAGCTGGGAAAAAAGTCCCCTCCCCCTGGAGCATGTCTTCTTTTCTATTCCCTGGAAATCCTACGAGTCAGGAGCTGATAATTCTCTTGTGAAACTTATAAATACCCTGGTTGACCTAAATCTCCTTGTTCCCTAACCTTCACTGGGAACCTGTAAGCTCCCGAGTTGTTCTCACTCAACCCTTTGTGCAAACTGGAAGCGGGAAGTGGAAATGCCAGAAGCGCCCCGACCCCAGAGCCTGGCTGCCCTGGTCCTCTTACGATCTGGTACATGGGCTGTGCTGCCTGGTGCGCTCCCCTGTGAACTGGGATAACTGTAACGCCAGAGTTACCACAAGATCAGGAGTTGTTCATGAGAGCTGAGTTGGCTCCTGGCTCCTAGCAGTCGTGGTTCCATAAATGGTAATGCTGTGAAATTATCCCCACCCCATTCACTTCCACCAGCGGCTCTTTTTTAACTATTCCACTCTCACTCTGTGAACCTGGTAATAATTTCTGAAGAACAGGTTCTTTCCCCGCCTCTTTCCCCGGAGACCTTATAATCTCTGAAGACATGAAATCTTGGCTCTGCGCAGCCTCTGCGGCGGCTGAAGCAGACTCCGCACCTCACCGCCTGTGTTTCTTCTAGGATGGTCCGTCTCCCCTTTTTTCATTTCCCCAAAGATCCATCAGATGCTCGCTGCCTCCTAAGGTCTGCAGTGGGGCAGTGTCCCTCAAACTTGGAGCTTCCTTTGTATATCTTTGATGCCTTACTTGCCCTTTGTAACAGTAAAAAAGCATCAGTTAAATAATTACGGGCAAATAGAAAAGTAACTTGTCAAATTGCTGGAAAAGCAAAGTGAGAAGCCAGTCTTAATCATGATGTCCACTCAGTGGCCTGGAAACCCACAAGCGCTGAGCCACGTTTCCATCCCAGCCTTGACTCACACAGCTTCTCTAACCCCAAGACATGCCTACAACAGGGCTCGGGGCAGATTGAGGCTCTGCCACAGGTGTGCACCCTGTCACAGTTTGAAGGCTCCTGAGAAGAGGATGCTCCAGCCCAACCCCACCTGCTCGTCTGCCTCAGCTGCACAGAGATTCTGAGGCTGCAAGTTGGGGATTTGGCTATACTCTTGAGGACGTGGAGAACCTTCTCTGGTCAGACGGCCTGATATTTGTCCTCCAAGAACAACCTGGAAGAACTGATGGTTGTTGGCATTCCATTGGGGGGGTGGGGCTGTACCCCCCTTGCCATCCTCCCAGCATCCTCCCAGCTACCATCATTGCCACATTTCAGACCAAGCTGCCAAGAGTTAAGGAACTCACCAGGAGGCCAGTGAACTGTGCCCACCTCCTGCCATGTTCCCACCCTGGCAGTCACACCTCCATCGCCCTCCCCTGTGCTGGCTCTTAAGGTGGCATCTCCTGGCTCCAAGTGACAGATCCCCCAGGGCTCCTCAGGGAATCTCAGAGCCCACGAGTGCCTGGCCACCTGTCCTCAGGGAGGGACAGCTGAGGCTTCACGCTCTAGGTCTCCCCCGTCTGCTACTCTGTCTGATGCTTCCTGCTCAAACCTTTGATAGTGGCCAACTGACCATGGTGTCTGGGCCTGAGACATGTGGGCATCCTGTAAGAGGTGCCTTTGGACTGTGTAAGCAAAACAACTCTGGGCCTAGGGCACTAAGGCCTCACTTCGGCTGGTCACTGCGGTCAGAAGTGTACCCCTCCCAACTCCCAGGGTTGTACCCCTCCTGGGGCACTGCCACACACACACACAAAACCTCTCTTTGATCCTTCCTCTAAAGGAGCCAGGTTACTGTGGATGGGAGGGGTGCCCAGACTTTGGGAAGCACCAAAGAGCTTCTCTGGACTGGCTCAGAGGCTCTGCAGCAATACCTGGAGGTCCATCCTCCTCAACCCCTGGGAGCACTGCAAGTTTGTGTGGTGGCTTCCCAGCCCTTCCTTCCAATTCTCCCATTCCTGCTTAAACCCCACATCTAGAAACACCAGGGGTTCTGAGTTCCCTGCCAGCACCTGTCACTTCGCCTCTCAGGAGCTGCTGTACTCAGAGTTGACCAAGGGGCTTGGGCTGCATCAATCTCATCCTCAGCTCCAGAGGCATCATGACTGCCCATGCCAGTCACCCAGCCCTGCACTCCCTGTCCTGGTGGCTGGTCTGGGGCTGGATGTCTGCCTGGGCCAGAGAAAGCAAGGCAGGGTTTTCCAAAGCAAGAGTGTGGCCAGGACAAGTGAAGCCATGCCTTTCTTGGTACGGGGTGAGGAGCACCTGAACGGCATGTCTTGGAGAGATGGTGCCAGCCTGACATCTACCCACACCAACAAGCCAGGAGGAGCAAATGAGACGCTGTAGACACGAGACTTGAACGCTGGTCAAAAGGCCCTGCTGTCGACCCCACTCTGGGGTTTTCAATTCACGGTGCCAAAATCTATTTAAATTGGGTTTTCTGTTATAACCAAAAGTCCTGACTTAGTGTTTTCATGAGACTATATTTGTGGATTTTTTGGCTAATTGTGTCAACATTTGCTTCTTCTCACTAAAGGTCCAAATTTTCGACAGTGCTGTGTATGTGAGGCTGACGGTCTCGTGCCACTTGTTCTTCTCACAGCTGGTGTGCGCCACCAGGTTCTCTGTGTACTGCAAGATCCACTTCAGGAACCTGTGGAAGAGATTAATTTCTTTATCCACTGCATGATAAAATATGATGATTTAAATGCTTCCTCTTTGTTCTTAGACTTATTCCTAAATAGTTTTTGTCTGAGGATTCAAGAAAAACACATAAAACTAAATCAAGACACAAATTAGAGGGAAGATGCTGAGAAGTAAATGCCGCTGGGACACTCGGGTGAGTCCCCAGATTTTACAGAGCTCAAGCGCCTTCTCAAATGTGTCCTCCCAAGGCCAGGCGCAGGGGCTCACACCTGTAATCCCGGCACTCTGGGAGGCCGAGGCAGGTGGATTGCTGAGCTCAGGAACTGGAGACCAGCCTGAGCAACAGCAAGAAGCCCGTCTCCACTAAAAGCAGAAAAACTGGCCAGGCATGGTGGTGGCACCTGTCGTCCCCGCCACTCAGGAGGCTAAAGGCAGGAGGACCAGAGTGTGCCCAGAGTGTGAGGCTGCCGTGAGCTATGACACCATGGCACTCTAGCCTGGGCAAAAGAGTAAGATGGTCTGAAAATACATTCTCTCAAACCCAGCTGTTATTTATTTATTTATTTATTTTTTTTGCAGTTTCTGGCCAGGGCTGGGTTTGAACCGGCCACCTCTGGCATATGGGGCCGGTACCCTACCCCTTTGAGCCACAGTTGCCGCCCCAGATGTTATTTTTTTTAAGTGATAGCACGTAGTTCCAGAAAGGGTCTTAAAGACCCTCTGCACACTGACACATGATACAGCTAAACATACAACAGAGTCATCCCCAAGGTAACGACCCTGCACACATGAGCCTGGCTGCCTGAGGCACCCGAGTTCCACAAGGTTGGCCCTCTACATGCCAGGCTTGGCTTGGTTTTTGTCTCACATTGTTTCGCAATCTGCATTTGGATGGGACCTGCTAATAGAGGGAGCAGACTGGATTTATCAAGAAAACCCACATGGAAGTGGACCTGCAAGGCAGGTTTGGACTCATCTGGGTGAGTGAGCTGGTCATTAGCCCATTGGGGAAGCCCATGGGTGGGGTCTTTCTCCACCCTGAGCCCCCTGGCTCTGTCCCCGTGAGGGAGGGTCCAGCTCGGGAGGCATGCCCCACTCTAAAACAGTCATTGCTGCTGAAGTTCTTCCATAAGGATGAGAATAAATATCATTTTTAGTCTAAAATTCTGTCTTTTTATCCTTTTTTGGAAAGGATAATAATACAACAGAGGCCTACAGATCATTTGGGAAAGTGGTTCTCAACTGGGGCGATGTTGTTCCTCAGGGGACATCTGGCCACATCAAAGCCATTTGACTGTCACGGGCAGGGTGAGGCCAGGATGCTACCTCCCACGATGAGCAGAACCACCCCCATGGGCCGAGACACTGATGCAGAGATACCAGTGGCGACTACTTCACGCCTCTGCTGCCCTCACGCTCTGGTCCCCCTACAATGCAGTACACTTCCTCATTCATTTCAAATGTGCACCACCTGGGAAGCGTCACCACCTGGGAAGCATTAGCTTAAAACCAGAAGGCAGAGCTTCCTAGGCGGCCAGGGATTGCACCCAGGGCATCACTCTTCTGGAGGTTGGTGCTGCGATTGCACCCAGGGCATCACTCTTCTGGAGGTCAGTGTCAGTCTGCCCTCAGATCCCTAGATCTAGAAGGTCCTGAAAGGCAGACTTCCCAAATTTGAAACTATTAGTTACATACAAAAAAATTTTGGTTTTGAGCCATCTGGACACAGAACAGCTCAGAGCCTTCGCCCTGGAGCCCCGCAGTACCTCCTGCAGAGTCCCTCCCACAGGCTTTTCACCCGCCTCATGCCCAGACATCCAGTTGAGCAGCTGGGAGTTCTGCCCTGCCCAGCAGGGGCAGCACCCAGCTGCACAGGGCAGTGACAGCCCCTCAGAATCTCTAGGAGTCTGTAGACATAGCCACAGACACCACCCAGCACATGTTTCACTCTTAGGTGGGACTCACTCACTTCAGGTACTGCTGAGACTCACAGGCAGGTTTCCCACCAACAACATGAACGTTGACCAATTCCAGTGTGATGAGCAGTAAGATCAGGGAAAGCATGGGAGACAGAAGCCTAACACTGAAAAATTGGTAAAAGTAGATTAAAATCCACAAGCATTTCCACTGTCACAGGAAAAAGCTATTTCAGGACACCAATGTTGTTTTCAAGCACCCCAGTCACTGTGAACCCTAGGCCCGTCGCAGGCCGAGTGTAACCCTCCCAGCCAGCCACACCTTCCCTCAGTGCTGAGCTACACGCAGTGGCAACTCCAAACAAGGACAAAAGGCATAGCCTGAAAATGTGCTCAACATCCCTGGGATGCAAGGAAGTCCCAGTTCCAATGAAATCAGTTGAGAAGCTTACAAATCTTCTATTTGAGGAGGGAGATAGAGAACAAGGCTGTCTCACAACTGCAACTAGAGTGTCAACTGAGCCTCACCCTCTGCAGGGCAACACACAGTGAGTTCAGAAACGCAATCATCACTCAGCCAAAAACCCAAGAAACTTGTCCAGAATGGTCATTTCATAAGCATGTGGCACGTTCTAAAATACACACTATAGGGAAAAGATTGCAAGGGCAGCTGTGCCCAAGTTCATCCATGGTTTTTTTAAAAAATTGAGCAATAATAATAATAATGCAAAAAAAGTAACATTCACATTGTCAAATAAGAGTATGTCTATTATAGAATGCTTTGACTCTGAGGTTCAGTATGGAGTCATCAGTCAAGTACCTATATACTCGTGTATAAGCCGAGTCCCGTGCATACTCGCGTATAAGCCGAGTCCCGTGCATACTCGCGTATAAGCCGAGTCCCGTGTATACTCGTGTATAAGCAAGTATATAAGGTACTTGTTTTCTTTTACGGTACTTGTTTTCTTTTCCAAAGTCTCAAAAAATAGACAACTAATATTCATAAATAAAAATAAAAAATAATTTCAAAAAATAGATCATGCCAAATCTTATACACAATAAAAAAAGAAATACTTCAAAATCATTCTACTTCAGCTGGATATACCTGATATTAAAATTAAAAAAAAATTATTATAAAGGGGAAATTATAAACATATTTCACTTATAAATGAGGATGCAATATCCTAAACAACATATTAACAAGTTGAATTAAAAATTAATGTTTAAGTAACGTACTTTGGTCAAAATTAAATCCAATTTATGTGAGATCCACGGTTAAGTTTTAAATCTAGACGTCCATTTGGGCAGGAAAAACCCTGTTTCCATGTGCCAAAAATACAAATAATTTAAAACAACATATACTGCAACTTTCTCTGAAAATAAGCACAGCAGGCCCTTATAATATTTCATTCAACAGCATTTTGTCAATGATGAGAAACTGACTTCTGCCAGGGCCGCCAGCTGTGTGGTATATGCACGTCCTTCCCACCTGGACCCTCTGGCCCTGGCCCCTCTGCTTCCCTCCATGCCCCAGATATGCACACAGGTGAGCTGGCTGTCCACACTGTCCCTGTGCGGGTAAGGGCATGTGGCTCAGGGAAGGCGCCCTGTCCAGGGCAGTGCCCGCCTTGTGCCCAGAGCTGCCCCACAGCCCTGACCCGGAATGGAATAGACTGAAAAACAGATGAATACAAACTATAAAATAACAGTTCATAAAGTCTCCTAGAGTGGCATGGCAGAGAAGACCACCATGCTGTTCCCAAACTGCCTGGGGGACTGGTGCCGGTCCTGACTGCCAGAGCCAGAGCAAGCCCTGTACCTGAGACAACCTGAGCCCACAAGTGCTGTCTCCAGCCTATCCCACCGCACACCTCCTTCTCCATAACCCCCCAGGGCCCCCCATTCTCCCCCACTTCCACCATCCACCCCTACTCTACCCCATCCCCCTCTGCCCCTATCCATCCCCTTTACCTGCTGAGCATGCACAGGTAGTTCTGCCGCTGGCGGGACCGCAGAGTCCTCTCCACCCACTTCCGGTGCCTCAGCTCCAAGGAGAGAATGACCTGGCTAGACACCCGCTGGCACTGTGTGCTGATGCGCCGGAGCACAGCCACCACCTCCAGGACAGCCCTTGGGCAGAACAGTGTGGGGATGGGTGTGCTGCAGAGTCTACCCAGCACCTGGGGCCACCTGTAAGTTGGAGGACTCACATCAACATGGTTGTCACTGGCACTTGGCTATGCTGCTGCATGGACCTACTGGACTGCAAACGACTGGCAGAGAGGACGGCAGTGGCTAGAGCAGAGCTACACAGCAGGTGTCAATAATGTTTCATTGTGATGAGAAGAGGGTATATAACTTCAGATGCACCACACTTGCACAGGTTATCAAAGTCTACCTGGTAATTCCTGTGGGGCAGTAACAAGATTGCAACACTACCAAACCACTAATTTATAACAAAACAGCTGATTTTGGTTGCTAATTTGCTTAATATTTTAGAAATTCAAGACGTCCCAAACTTACCTCTCAGTAGGGAGTTTACCCGCCTCACTGAGCGTGTGAGGGCTCTCGGGCATGTGCTGATGGAGCTCACACAGGATCTTCGTAATTAAGGAGTGGCAGGCGTTTGTTTCAGAATTATCTACCAATCTAAAAAATAGAAAACATTTAAATACATGATAATTACTAAAATGCCCACATTAGTGTCTGAAATGTTTAATTAAAGCTTCACTGAGCAATTAATTTGATACTTTTCATAGAAGCAAATGAAAAACCCACCAGCGAGGTAAAAATAAATGAAGCAATTCACTGAAACACACTACCTTCAGGAAGCTGCCCAGTGCGGCTAACACTCAAGCACGGCGTCTGTGGGACTCTACCACTCGGCATGCCCTGGGAAGCTGCCCAGTGCATCTAACACTCAACCATGGCGTCTGTGGGACTCTACCACTCGGCATGCCCTGGGAAGCTGCCCAGTGCGGCTAACACTCAACCATGGCGTGTGTGGGACTCTACCTCTCGGCATGCCGTGGGAGGCTGCCCAGTGAGGCTAACACTCAACCATGGCATCTGTGGGACCCTACTACCTGGCATGCCCTGGGAGGCTGCCCAGTGTGGCCAACACTGAACCATGGCGTCTGTGGGACTCTACCACTCGGCATGCCCTGGGAAGCTGCCTAGTGCGGCTAACACTCAACCATGGTGTGTGTGGGACTCTACCACCCAGCATGCCCTGGGAGGCTGCCCAGTGCGGCCAACACTCAAGCATGGCGTCTGTGGGACTCTACCACTCGGCATGCCGTGGGAGGCTCGGCATGCCATGGGAGGCTGCCCAGTGCGGCCAACACTCAACCATGGCCTCTGTGGGACTCTACCACTCGGCATGCCCTGGGAAGCTGCCCAGTGCAGCTAACACTCAACCATGGCATCTGTGGGACTCTACCACTTGGCATGCCCTGGGAAGCTGCCCAGTGCGGATAACACTCAACCATGGCGTCTGTGGGACTCTACCACTTGGCAACTGCCAGCTCCATCCCCACTTCTGCACTTTAGACCCAACTTTTTATTAGGTCATTGAAAAATGTCCAACTTCCTTAGGTACTAAGTTTGACAGTTAATATCTGACATTTCACTTTGACATTTTTTATTGTGAAGGTTTATCCTCATTCTTCAAATGCATGTTTTTAGCTTGTGATTATCTTTCAAATTTCTTGGACAGCAATTTTTGTGAAACTACAGATTAAGTCAACAATTCATGGAGTTTTCAAGTGGGTTTCCTCCTGAAACCCATGCAGCAAACAGCAGGAAATGTCCATGAGTATTTGTGCAGAACGTGGCTAATGAATGTTTTGAGGAGTTCTGTTTTGGTAATTTTTTTTTCTTTTAGGGACAGTGTCTCACTTTATTGCCCTTGGTAGAGTGCCATAGCATCACAGCTCACAGCAACCTCCAACTCCTGGGTTTAGGCAATTCTCTTGCCTCAGTCTCCAGAGTAGCTGGGACTACAGGTGCCCACCACAGCGCCTGGCTATTTTTTGTTGCAGTTTGGCTGAGGCCGGGTTTGAACTTGCCACCCTCAGTATATGGGGCTGAGCCACAGGCGCTGCCCTGTTCTGGCAATTTTAATCTTGAAAATGAGACACGTGGGCATCCTGAGACCAAGATGGACAATGAGCTGAAAGCTGTACTGGAAGCAAATCTTTCTGAACCTACTCGTGAATCAGCAAAGTTACTGTTCCAACAATACTGGACCCATTTTAAACCAACTGGCAAGACAAAGAAGCTGGATAGGTGGGTTCTGCATGAACAAGTGTCAGAAGAGCTATTGTCTGGAACAGTGGTTCTCAACCTTCCTAAGGCTGCAAAGTTTAATACAGTTCCTGTGTCACGACCCACAGGTTGAGAACTGCTGGTCTGAAAGTTTGCCTTTCGTCACTGTCAGGACACAAAAGTGAACTATTTCTATACCATATTGTTATGGGTGATGAAAATGAGTTACTTTTGACAGGCACAGGTGTTCTCACAATGGCTGGATAAAGACAAAGTGCTGAAACACAGCCTACAACCAAACATTCATCAGAAAAAGCTAATGGTGTCTGTCTGGTGGTCTAGCCCTGGAGTCAGCCACTGCACCATCATGAAATGTGGTCAGATTACAGTGGTGGCCACGGAAAACAACTGGATGAAATGAAGGTGGCTTGCAATTAAGCAGCCAAAATTGGTCAATAGACAGGCCAGTCCTCTTGCAAAACACTTGACTACATGTCATACACACAATGTTGTCCAAACTACAGAGGTTGGACGTGGGAACTCTCCTCCATAGTCACCAAGCCTTGAACCAACTACTCCTCTTTCCAGGATTTGGACCACATATTACAAGAAAAACATTCCATTCTTAAGCTGCAGAAAATACCCTCGGTGATTTCAGAGACATGTTCTAGGCTTCTCTGCTGCTGGCATAAACACGCTACCCTTAAGATGTGAAAACTGCACTGACAGTTGAGGGACACACTTCGTTGTATCTCAAACAATCTGTACAACTGAACTTATTTGATATCAGGTATTTCACATTTAATGATCTAATAATTACTAGATGTTTCCAGGTGGACGCCACTGGGTTGCCCTCAAGACCTGAGCCGCCTCCTGTGTTCTGCCTCTGGATGGGCCCCACTCTGATGGGAGCCACAGCAGCACCACCTTTAGCTTCCTTTGCTGCACAGCCCCTGCCACAGCCATCCTGCCCCTTCCTCTACTATCGGCCCAGGGGAGAAACACAGTGGAGACTGTGTCAGGGCCCAGGGGGACACGCACCCGGCTGCCTCCTGGACAGGCTCCTCAGGACCCAGCAGCAGTGGCCAAGCTCCAATGCTCTCCTCACAGCGCAGCACCTGCAGGGAAACATCTAATTGTTTATAAAGAATAGATAACAGCATTGTAGAAAATTTGTGTTTCTATGCTGTTAGAGAAGTTTAATTACTTCCTACAAAATTCATGCTTATGAAATCATTATAGCTCCTATACAATTTCAAAACTACAAGTGTCTCTCAGTTATTCAATACTGTCACCAGGCAAGGGCAGGCACAACTCCCCAGAGATCATGGGCGATGTGTGGGGGACTCTGACACGTCCCACTTTCGTGACTACCCTGCACCCCACAGAACAGTGGGCATGAGGTGTCATGTGGCACCAGAATCAGGTCCGACATAGGGCTGCCTCCTCCCTCCTTCTACAGGCCACATGCTGAAGGTGAAACCAGCCATCCCCCAGGGGCATCCCAGTAGGGGCTCCGGGAAGCCATGACCAGCTTCTAGTCCTCTGAGAGAGGACACAGCTGTCCACAGCTAGGGGAGGCACATTCCAATCCCTCAGCAGATCCTCCCAATTCTCACCCACTAGGCACATGCACACTGGATGGTGGTTGCTGATGTCCTGCATGGGCAAGCTGTCACCAGCAGCACAGACACCGAGATGTGCCACAGAAACATGGAGGGGTAAAGATGACGAGAGGAGGGTGAGCAGAAGTAGGGAGGGTCCAAGATCCTTCCCACAGAGGAGGGAAGGGACATCTCCCAGGGGTGCAGGTGGCTGGAAAGGCTGGACACTCCAACTCAGGAAACTGCCTTCCAGAAGCTTCCCTCCTTCCCAGATCTTTAAGCAGTGGTTCCCTACAGGCAAGTTCTGATCCTTCTGCCTTGGGTGATTTGTTCTGGAAAGTGTTACTGGGAGGAAGCCTGAGACATCTGCCTCTAAACCTCAGCAGCCCTTGAGCTTGAGCCCTTCTCTTCAGGACAGTGATGCCTGAACAATCTCCCTCTGCTCTGCTGCCCTTCTGACCACACCACTGTTCTCAAGTTGTCCAGGCAGCCACCAGAGCAGACCTCCCTACCGCTCAACACTGACCCCCACAGCTTCCCTCGGAGGTATCTCGCTCTTGAATTTCCACCCCAGAGCTGTGTGATTCTGTTCTGCCCTCATTCTACCAATTAGTGCCTTCACTAATTCCCAGAGTGGCACTTCACAGCAGGAATGCATAAAAGTTTCTGTTAACAGGCTAACCAAGGCTGGCCTTGTGCCATAGGAAAATGAAATTCCTCACCACCGGCAGAAACTACCGTTGGGCGTGAGTTAGTGGAGGCGGCAGCCTGCAGGGCTCCCCTGAGCTGTCACCATGCCCCTGTCAGCACAGCACAGTGCCCAGTGAGCACACCCACCACTGTCCCCTGCCAGACCCAGGCTGGCAGGCAGCTGCACCCTCCCAGCACCTCCGAGGCAGACGCCTGCCCACACATACCTGCTTTTTAAGCTGAGAAACTGGATGGCAACGAGAGACATAGCCTTCTGTAAGACCAATCAGCAACTTTATTTCTGCTTTTTCCTAGTTGAGAGAACAGACGTCAGTTACTACCACTCTTGTTTAGCTTTTACTTTTCTTCTGTTGAATCACAGGTCATTCGAATCCCAACTTCCCATTATTATCCTTGAAATAATCTTATTCAGCTGTAACAAGGCAAAACGCTTCATCAAATAGGTTCTTAAATGGCAGTCAAATCACAGCCAACACAATCTTAAAGATTATTAGCAAAGATCACCACCACCGTGTAAACCTAACAAGATGGACAAAAAGACACCCAACAATTGGGAAATTTAAGAGATCCTACTAAGAAACTAGAAAACAGTAATTTAAGAATCAATACAACTAAAAAAGAATTAGACAGCTATAAACATTCCAATAATATTGAAAAATGTAAAGAAAAAAGTAAAAACATTTGCAGCCGATGTTATTGTATATAACTGGAAAATCAAGTCAGCTAAAACCTATTAGAACAAAAAGTCATTGAGTCAATAGCTGACGGATTCAACAAGCAGCACTTGATTCTAAGTGGCACAAAACAAGCCCTAGAGGGGCCATAAGTCCACCTACTAGGAAGACACACCCTGTCCACCAGGTGGGCACACAGAGACAGAAAGGGGTGCCCCGCCAGTGATGTCCTACCAGGCCAGCTAAAGCCATCGCAGCCTGAGTGTCTATGAGGAGTTCAGGACAAACAGGCTGGCTTGCAGGCACCTAGCTGTCCTTGAACATGACCCCACAGGAATCTAAGTCTGAGCAGGACGTGAAATGTGCCAAAAGATCGTTCAGGATGATGGTGTCATGGGAGGTAGCAATGGGTTAACATGCCAGGTTGGTAACCTGGGGAAGGCCCTCAAGGCAGGGAGTAAGGGACTTGTGACACAGTTTAAGACAAAGAGTTGAGCAGACAGGCAGGGACTCTTGAGGGTGGCATGCACAAGCAGGAGGCTCAGGATCCAGGGGTGCAGCAGGCCGGGGTAGGGTGCAGGGATGCAGGCCTCCAGATGGGCCCAGTATCACAGAAATGCAGCTGTCCACCCGGAGTTCACTCCTCTGCTCTGGGGTTGTATTTTTAACTACTCAAGTTCACAAAGAGCAACAGTTAGGGAACAGGAAAGAAAACTCAAAGTAACGAGGGACCAATCTTGCAGATATTAAGCTGGGTCATTACACTTTCTGTAAGGCAGCCAGGACCAGAGCTCGGTGCACACCACATGAGGATGGTGAGTCTCTGAGTGGTGCTGAGACAACTTGCCACTTCTTAGGACAGAGGCCAAGTGCCCGCTGGTCACCCTGCTCTCCACCTTACTCCCAAGATGCAAAAAATTCCTGTTGGAGCAAAAGCTGTGAACATGGAAAAAATTAGCAAAGTACTAGGGTAAATGTACAAACGTATTTATAATTCTGAAAAGTGGAGATTCCTTTCAGGATGACTCCTGATGCAGAAGCCTAAGAGACAAATCAAGCCAAGTGACAAGCCAAGAGCCAGCTGTGCACAGACACGGCTAGCAAGGCTGAAAAGACAGTGAAAGTGGAAGGGAACGGAACAAGAGGAGTAAGAAGAATTACAAACATCTAATAACACAAAAACAGCAAAAACAAAACATCATGAAAAGAAATGGAAATAGAAACAGGTCTTATTGATGCCTTCTGTCCTGGAGCTTTGTTTATACAAGTGCCCAAGTGAAGAGACGTTCCTTCATTTCAGCACCACAATTAGCAAGTGTCCACATCAGGAAGAGGCACAGCCCACCTGCCATCAAAGGACCTCTACAAATAATGACATACTCATAAAATAAGCTGATGAAGAGAATAAGGCAGAACAGCTGATGGCAAACAGCTGATGAAGAGAATAAGGCAGAACAAAGATGCCAAAAACTAGCTGTTAACGGGAAAATGCTGCTGTACAGCCAGGGTCCTCCTGCGAACTGTTCGATGCTCTCTGGAGAAAGTGAGCACAAAGACCCGACACGAACAGTGACTTCTGGGAGATGGGAGCGAACTGTTCTGACGCTCTCAGGAGAAGGGGAGCACAAAGACCCGTCAGTAA
>CAUYPK010047813.1:0-12326 GCA_963574355.1 Loris lydekkerianus
CTTTACTAAGAAGAATATGTTCCAGCTCCATCCATGTAAACATGAAAGAGGTAAAGTCTCCATCTTTCTTTAAGGCTGCATAATATTCCATGGTGTACATATACCACAATTTATTAATCCATTCGTGGATCAATGGGCACATTGATCAAACTAAAAAGCTTCTGAACAGCCAAGAACACAGTAAGTAAAGCAAGCAAACAGCCCTCAGAATGGGAGAAGATATTTGCAGGTTATGTCTCCGACAAGGGTTTAATACCTAGAATCCACAGAGAACTCAAACGCATTAGCAAGAAAAGAACAAGCGATCCCATCGCAGGCTGAGCAAGGGATTTGAAGAGAAATTTCTCTGAAGAAGACAGGCGCGCAGCCTTCAGACATATGAAAAAATGCTCATCATCTCTAATCATCAGAGAAATGCAAATCAAAACTCTTTCAAAATTAGTTGGGCACTGTGTGGTGGGCAAGGGGGAGTGGGATGTGTGACTGTCAACTCGCATCCGTCCCCAGCTGCTCTCAGCTCTCGAGGACGTCACTTCCCCCCTTGGCTAACAATCTGTGAAACGGGGTCTTAATTCTTCTCCCTGTCTTCTCAGAGCTGCTCAGCGTCCACAGCAAACCAGAATGTTTTACAGACTGGAACTCAGCCTCTGATACCAGGTTTTTCGCTAACCATCTCTCTTGTCCTCGGTTTCCCCATCTGTAACGTACACAGATAGAAATAAATGATCACCAAGGACTCCTTCCAACACAGCATTCTTTTCTTTGCTGTATAATTAGCATCTAAAGGATTGTTCTAAGAATTTCCGTATCCTAAGAACTAATATCACAGTAATTGCACTGCTATATTTTTCAAGTATCAAAATTACTAAGGCCTTTTGAAGGTGGGTGTAGAGGCTATGAAGAAGTGAATGACATTTTGGTGGAGTAATGCAATGGTCCCAATTAGCCCCCATCCCAGAACCACCCCCAGTGGCTTTATAGCGAGTCCCACTCTGACTCTGCCCATGCTTTGGGGTAACACAATGTTGAGCAGTAAGTCACACATGGAGACGCAGGACAGTCTTGCACCCCTGGGATTACCTCTCCTGCAATCTGCCACCATAATGGAAATGACATGCCCACCAGCCTCAGAAGAGGATGAAGGTGCAGGGAGCCGAGACAGCCAACCCCAGACCCAGGACTAAACCCAGCCCACAGCTGCCGAGCCCATCCCAGATGGTCTGATCCCTGCTGATGAGCTAGAGGTAAATGCTTACTTTTGTATGCCCTTGAGTTTGGGTGATTTGTTACACAGCATTATTTTAGCGGCTGATACAAGTCTGAACCTCAGTGCAATGCTCTGTAGTCTGTTTAGTCCACACACATCAGTCAGACCGACCTAGCTCATCTGTCTCCCCTTTCTGTGCCTTCACATCCTCCATCTTTCCTTCTGTTTCAGATCAAGATGTGTCCCTCCTCTGTGCCAACACTAGCCCCATCGTCTCCATCCCAGGGCCCCCCCTTCTTCCTGGCAGACTATCCATCATCCCTCCCTCAGAATGGTTACTGCACCTGACGTCTTTAAACGCAGCTTCTCTCAGAGAGGTAGATGTAAGAGACCTCATTGTCTAAAAAAAGAGACCCCTAATTCTCCTCCCCCTCATTTCATTTTAGTGATTTTTAAAGAAAGATACTCACCCTTGGGTAATCACCAGAGGGGAAAGCGGGGGATAGGTTTCCTAGAACTAAACGTGACCTGCTCTACCTGGAGGTGGCTCATACCTGGAAGTGACCCAGTAGGAAGACTGAGGACAAAGCTGAGTCCTGTGGGAGGATGTGGGGGGTTGGGGCAAACAGAGAAGATCCTTAGCAGAGCTCAGCATGGAGGGAGAGACATTGGAAACCAGAGATTTATTTCTCTTCTCTTACTTCCCTTCCCCGCCCCCAGCCCTGCCAAACACTTGGTGCATCTCATTTGTCCTTACTGACAAAACCCTCTGATCTAAATCACTCTCCCCGCTGCTCCCACAACCAAGTCTGCACCCCTGCTCAGTAGGGATAAGACTGTGTGTTTTCAGTGCAGACTTTCCTTCTTCATGTTTTTGGAGATGCATGGTTTAAGTGCAGCTCTAAATTTCAAGAACCTCTTTAATTTGTGTTTCATTACTGTGTGTCATGCAGTAAAGAAGAGGTCACTTATCTTCTGGTAGAGTTAAGTGCTGTTGGGGCAGCTGAAAGAAAATGGCATTAAGCATTTCTAAAGCCTCTCTCTATTCCAAAAGTACAGCAGGTTGGCATTGATGAAAATACCATTCCTTGTAGAATGCGTGGAAGGGGGTGAACCGAGGCCAGCAAAAATATTTTTCCCCCCTCAGGTGAGTAAATTCTTGTACTACATGGTCTTCACATATGCTAGACCTACTTGGAGGTAATCCTCCTTTGAACAGGCTATCATCTTTTCAGACTGAAAACTGACATTGAATTGCACAGTTCTTGTCAGAGCTATGCAGAATGGCATTTGAGTGGTCTTGGTAGAGGGTGAAAGATGCAGTCCCAATGGTAAATAAATAATTCTTTTAATATCTGCCTTTTCTAAGATTGTTTCTTGAGAGCATTGGAGTGAAGGAGGTGGGAAATGAGCAGTCCCTCTCACAGTGAGGGCTTAGGACAGGGAGCAGTCCATATTTCCCTTGGGCATATCTCTGGTCCTCAGTCTCCCGTCTATACAATGTGGATCACAGTACCATCCTCAGAGGGTTCTTCTAAGGATTATAAGAAAGAAATGGCACAGGTCAATAAACTACCTGGCACAAGCCTGATCCAAGTACGGGTGTTCTTTTCCTGAATTCCATTCACTGTTCACAAACAGGTGGTTTCTTTATTACAAAGACAAAGGAAGTGAAAACAAGTTCAAGGAAGACCACCTGAGCCATTGTGATTATCAAGACCACTTGAGCCAAGTGTGACCTGAGCCAACTGTGATAGTCAAGACCACCTGAGCCACTTGTGATGGTTAAGACCACCTGAGGCCAACTGTGATCCTCAATTTTTATGTGTTGGCTTAACTGGATCATAGGATGCACAGATATCTGGTTAAACATTGTATCTGGATATATCTGTGTGAGTGTTTCTGAAAAAGATTAGTGTTTGAATCAGTAGGTTGAGTAAAGAAGAACCAGTCTCTCCAGCGTGGGTGGGCACCACCCAACCTGCTGGGGACCCAATGAGAACAAAAGGGCCGTGGCTGGTTTGCTGTCTCCCTGATGCTTAGGCTGGAGCAGCGATCCTGCCCTTGATGCCCCTGGTTCTCGGGACTTCTGCTCTAGCTTGGAATCTACACCATCAACTCTTGGATCTCAGGCCTTCTTATCTACACAACTGGCTTTCCTGAGTTTACAGCAAGCAGATGCCAAATTGTGGGACTTCTCAGCTTTCACAATCCTGTGAGCCAATTCCTTATAATAATCTCATTGTATATGTACAGAGGTGCCAAGAAATGTACATACATTTTAAGACAGGAAGGAACTGTATGAAAATTGTAACACTCAAGTCACATTTGACTTCTGCAATTGTAAGAGGTACTTAGCATTACTTGTATTTGGATATTAAGAATTACAATTTTCATTCTTTTTTGTGTATTAAAAACATCAGTTGGTGTGCATTTAAGTTGCTTCACATTTGAGTTACTAGGAATGATGCTGCTATAAATATTTGTGTGCATGTTTTTACATGGACAGGATAGGTCACTGTAGACAGATCACTTTACTTCTCTGCACCTCGTCTATGGTGGTGGTGGTGAAGGTGGAAACCAAATAATAATGTCTGCCCTGTGGAGCCATGGTAGACACCCTGAGGTGAGCAGGAGGTTGGGTACAACGTATGGCGTATGTCACACATCCTGGGTGAAGTTCACAACTGCAATACGGACTTTACCTTATAAACACAAACAATGTAACTTCATCAAACGCACCCTCATATTAATTTGAAATTTTAAACAAAAAGAATTAAGATAAATTCATGTTTATTGGCAACAGTCTGATTTATACAGATGCAATAAAAGATATGTTGGTCCCAGAACTAAAAAAAGAAAGAAAAGAAAAGAAAAGAAAGACATCCTATGTAACATCTTAGCACAGTGCAAACACAGAAAAGAGTGTCAAAATTGGACTTGGTTTACATTATGAAGGTTCTGCCTCATTAATACCCTCAAAGGTAACAGAAAATTAAGTCTTGTAGTTATGCCGAATCACTGTCCTTGACATTTGCTTATAAACTATATGTTTATTCTCAACCGTTTTTATTCAATTCCTTATTTATGCATTCATTTGTTGATAGTCTTGTTTCTCCAACTAAGTATGGTGTTTCTCCAGCATAAGGTAGGTAAATCCTGTCTCACACATCCATCCGCTCCCTGTAAAATCACTCCAGGCAGTGGCTTTATTGTTCCCATTGACTGATAAGGAAACTGAGACACAGAGATGCTGGATAACAGTGGTAGCAGGTGCAGCCCCAGAAAACAAGGACTTCTCTCACACATGGGCATTCATGTTGCCGTTTTCATTGTTGGATTGTGGGAAGAGCACAAACTGAGCAAACGCAAGGCATGGTGGGATCCACTTAGGATCCACTTTGCAAACAATAGAACATTCCGTCAAAGTCTCAGCTTCCTCATCTATAACATAGGAATAATACTCACCCGCCAAGGCTGTGTAAATGACCTTGATGAGACTAAGTGTCCAATAAAAGGTAATTTGTGTGGTCAGCATTTGTATCTATGTATTAATTTCTTTGTAAATCTTAATCTAATCTTTTTAATGAAACACTAATATGCTGTTTGCATAGAATGTATTAGAGAAAACTTTTCACGTAGGTTTTCTCTTTTAATTTTAATATAAATAATGAAAAGGTAGCCTGGAATATTTTACACATCTGCTACAACCCCCCTGGGAGTTGTCTGGAGAAAAAGGACTTGACTCCAAACCAGGTGGTTGGGAAGGACATATCAGCCTGTTTGAAGGGCTGGACTTCCCTCCACAGCTCACAAACTAGAGAAAAAGTCCAAGGCAACCGTGAGAAAACAGTAATTAATGCCTGCAACCTCTGTGCTTTCATTCTTCATGGTAAAGTTTCTGCACAGAGCCTTCATAAAGAGCTCAAATCCATGGTTCAGATTCTCTACCTAACTCCAAAACAACAGAGCAAGGCCCTGACAGCTCAGGGCATCAACCATGCGTCAGGAGTAGTAGGCGTCCTGTGTGTACCAGCCCATCCTTCCTCCACAAACAACCATTACAGCTTGAATTGTTCCCTTCAAAATTCCTATGGAGAATTTTGCACGTGACCTCATGGGGATTGGGGTCCTATGGCAGACATAATTAGTTTAAGACCAGGCCACGCTGGAATAAGGTGAGAACTGATCCAATATGACTATTTTCCTTTAAAAGAAAGGAAATTTGGACAGACAGACACACAGAATGTCATGTGAAGATGAGGGCAGAAATCAGGGTGAGGCTTCTATGAGGCAAAGAATGTCAAAGACAGCCAGTGCCCACCAGAAGCTGGAAAAGAGGCACAGGGTCCACACAACCTGGTCACAACATGATGACAATTCCATCTTGGACTTTCAGCTTCCAGGACTGTGAGATGATGCATTGCTGTTGTTTAAGCCACCTGCTTTATGGTACTGTATTGAGACAGCACCTGCAAACTCATATCAACCCACAGAGTAAGGTATTATTTTCTCCACATTGGGGAAACCGATTCTTATTAAATTTGATTTTCTTGCCTAAGGAACCGGAGCTAGTGATGGGTTAATTTGATGGGACAGTCTTATGCCAAAGTTTATGCTCCTGAGTGGATTATGTAGGTTCCATTTTCTACTTTTCTAATTTTTACAAAAAGAAAGGATGCCCCTCATAATGATACTGTACTGCATAGCTAAACTTTCTCAGAAAGCAATTCTTTAGAATACTCAGGTACACCCACAAATACTATTGGCCTGCCCCCATGAGAAATCCCACAACACTTCAATAACATTAACAAACCAGCATTCCCCAGCACTTGCTGATGCTGGTTTAGGTTTTCACAAGGACACCTGTGAACAGACACTGTCATCCTAGATGACGAACACACAAGAGGCTGAGGGATCCTCCCAAGTCAGGGGGTAGCATGTGGCCATCCCAGAACTAGAACCAGCACCCCAGCCCGCCATGCTGTTCTCCTACCATGAACTTGGGTTCACCTACATCTGATATATCTTCTTACCTACTACACAGAGAAGGCACTGGGCAGTCAGAGTCCCCTTTAGAAAGAGCACCATGGCCACTGGAGTTAGACATTGGGGTACGGTTCTCCATTACAGAATTCCTCAGACTCTCAGTCTCTTTAACTGTAAAGTGGACAGTCATGAGGATTAATGAGATAACTTCTAAAAAGTGTCCCTCAGATCACCCTGTTAAATGAGTTATACTATTTCAAAGAAGAGCTGGCTCGATCCCAACCTCACCCTTTGTTAGGGGCACCGTTTGGGGCTCACTGAGCTGCCTTTTGCTCATCTGTTAACTCATACCAAATAAGATTGTTGAATGGCAACAGATTCAATTACACTTGCAAGATGCCCAGTTCTAGACAAATGCAAGAATCAACTGTAAGGAATCAGAAGAGTCATAAAAAGTATCTAGAATGTAGAAGACATCATTCATTTAATAAATGAAAACTGCCAAACTCCCTACTACTGCCGAGATTCAGAAGAACTGGCAATAATAAATATGAAAAAGATAGACTATACCCCACAGTGTCTATAAGATTGAGAAAAAGAAGACAGATAGGACACTTGTTCTGGAAAAAATAGAAACCAGAACCCCTACTTTGATCAATACAGCATCTCATGTTATAGATTTCATTTCACCTAAAACCCAAATGTTTAATTGAAAAAATTGCCCTCTGGGCAATTCCTTTTGCGTTAACTGTGAATTTAATTTTAAGTCTCCTCATCCCCTAGTTTAATATTATTACAAATAAAACACGTCTTAGCCATGTTCCTATAAAATATTTTTTAGAAATACAAATATGAATTTGTCTCAGAGGAATTCTAATGAGTGTGTTAAAACACATGTCTAATCTTGGTTTGATATCTGACAACTAGAAATGTTAGGAAGACCTATATCAAAGTTTTCCTTTGGAAATCAACCTCAAATAACCACTCGGTGTTCAAAGTCAATACCTATTAATGCTTGTACATATGGTATTAATTCCACATTAATTCTGTCAAAAGTGATATCATGGTTAGAAGTTCCAAATGATGACATCACTAAAACAACTTGGTTTTCATAAGCGTGGGACCAGCCAGTGCCAAAATCCAACTCCATCTACCCATCTGTCTATTCTGACAAGTTCAGTTTAATTAGTTCATGGCCTCATAACAAACAAGAGACTGGCTTTCTATCCAACTTCCAGAGCCACTTCTATTCTCTTCAACTTAAGTGCCAAATGCTTACACTGCTTTGCCCAATTTATACCTTTGCCTATAATTACTGGTCCCCAAGGTGTGATTGTCCTTTTTCATAAGAGTTTGTGCAGCTGCCAACATGAAGTTGTAAATAAATTGTAATACCGTTGCTATGAGGTGTAAAAATCCCACAGCTCATATCCAGAGCCTTGTATAATAAACTCAAGTAAACATTCCATTTCCTGCAAGTGATTGTGGTCTGTGACTAGATTTAGAAAACAGGGCAGTAAGTCATCTTTCTTTAATGAGTCGTTGAAAACAAAGTTGTATCCCATGAAAAGAAAGCCCGTCCTTGACAAAAACAAATCGCTTATTGGTAAAAGATCCTCCAAACAGGGACGTATTTTTCTCTAGCTTGTGATCTGAGACCCAGTTTTGTAGTCACAAAGCATTTGAACAATAGCAACCCTACCCTCCCAACAGCATCCACCACTGATGACGTGTGAGATTGGTTTTCTAACAACAAAGGAAAGGAAGTATAAGGGGGGAAAAATGAGAAAATCAAATGTGCAGGGATCCAGGTTGATGACTTTGTTTCCTGTGCTTCAGCTGTGTGACCTGGGTTGTTTACAACTTCTGTGCCTCAGTTTCTTCAGCTATACCTTGGAGAGAATAACGTCTACCAAATGGGACCGGTGTCATCACAAGATGGGATAATTAAATGCAAAGGAACAATAATAGTCCTAACACCAGGTGACACAGAAAATGGTAATTTCTCTCTCCTATTTCTTTGTAATAGACAGAAAATCTGCATTTCTTGGATTCCACTGGGCCAGTGCTGAGCCTATCCTGTGAAAGGTACTACAATGAACGGCTACTAGTGTCACTGTTCTTATAACTCCTGATAATGCTGAACCAGCTTCATTTGTGAAAGGTGATTAAGTAGACTGAAATGACACCTTTAACTATAGACCTCAGCGACTTCTAAAACCCATTAATAAATCACTGGAATTTTTTCTCATCTTATTTATTTTTACCAAAAAGAATTTATTTGTTATTTCCCTTGCTTAATTATAATTGGACTTAAGAAAATTAAAAAATCTTCATATCAGAGTTTTACCTTACAGAATTCATATAGAGTGTGGGTTTGACATTAGTATAAAAGAAACTTTACACTTGAACCAATTCAATCAAGAAGTAATTATTGATTAATGTCACTGTGTGCCCAGCAATAGCTCAAATCTTATTGTAGAACATTGAAACAATCATGATCTAAAGGCAAAGACCATTAATGCGCCAATGTACATGGTGTCACCGTTTCCTTATTGCCCCCCCCTTACAATTACTTTGGGGCCATTTGATCCCAAATGGCCGGAAGTGATGTGTATTGTTTTCAGTTAAAGAAAGTTGAGACTCCTGTGTGACTCCACGGCACTCTACCAAGGGTGATAAAGTGAGACTCTGTCTCTACAAAAAAAAAAAAAAAGAAAGAAAAGAAAGAAAGAAAGAAAGAAAGAAAAAAAGAAAGTTGAGAGTCTTTTCAGTGCCTCCCCCTCTCTCCCTCCTTGAGCTACGGAAACACTGAACAAAAGTGTTCATCAGGTGACATAACACGGGGTAGAGTAGGACCCGTTCACCTGCACACAACCACGCGCCGGTTAGATTTAAAACTGTAACACTGCATATGAGTATCAGTGTTAAGGAGATGAAGGGTCATTTGCTGTACTCTTTTGTGTTTAAAGACTTTCTATGAGACCACAGTTCAGAGTTCACTTTGTTTTATATTTTTAAAAAGTTAGGGTTTCCCAGCCTTTGCTGGGTATAACTGGGATTACACTCACAGTCCCCATTTAAGAAGAATTCCTTCCTCCTAAGTTGTGGTTGGGCTTCCAACACACACTGTAAATGAGTGTTTCCCATTTACAGTTACCATGAGAAGTCAACTGGACAAGTCACAATTCCGGTGACCACAACCCCTGGGAGTCACTTTAACTTCTACTGGGCCTTCTCACGCCGACTGGGCACCATGTTCATCCAAGGCCTTGGTGCCCATATTAATTTCCTGTGGGAGCTGTAACAAATTATCATAAATTGGGTGGCCTAAAATAACCAGGATTTACATAGCTCACTACAAAAGTTTTGAGACAGGCTTTTATGATCCATTATTTCACCTCCAAGAAACACAGCTGACAGTGTCCTCTCTGATTCACTTACACAAGTTTCAACGTGGTTGGCTTATTGGTGTTGTTGAGAGGGTTTCAGTTATTTCTATCTATGTGGGTTTTATGTTTCTTGATTTTTGCACATCCCAAGACTTTCATAATGACCCATGTATTTTCTTACAGTTCGGAAGGGTAAAAGTCCAAAATCCAGGTGTCCACAGGGCTGTGCTCCCTCTGGGGATTCTCCAGGAAAATCCCTTCAGCTTCGGTGTCACCGGCAAGTTTGTGTCCTTGTATCTTTGCCTCTGTCTTCACCAGTCCTCCCCCTCTGTGTGTGTTTTCTTAAGAACTTTCATCACTGGACTTTACCCCCATTCATATAGCGCAGGATGACCTCTTCATCTCAAGAGCCTTAACTTAGTCACATTAGCAGTAACACTTTTTCCAAATAAGGCTTCATTCACATGACTTGGATGTACTTTTCTGGAAACCATTTCTGGGCCAACTACATGTCGTCTACGCTAATGTGAACGACAAGAACCCTCCTCTTGTGTGTATCACCCTCTGGCCGTAGGTTCTAAAGCAGAGATGCCTTGTCCTTCAATATCTTAGAGTTTTTAGTTAGAGAAGGGATAAGACATTCTTTTTGTTTCTTACTAATAGCTCCCACTTCCCTAAGATTCAGACATGGGGCACAAAGTGAAGGGCGAAATTTCATCAGGCTTTGACCAGCAAGGGTTTCACCTCCAGCCAAGATTTTCTGTGGGAAGAGCATTCCCATCTCTTGAAGAAACCTCCGTCCTTCATTCACAACAACTTCCGGCCATTCTACCAAGAAGAGCACTGGGGTTTTGGCTGCCAGGACTATGGTGAACACAGGCTGACACTTGGACCCAGGTGCAGTTACTGTGTGCCTTTCAGTCCCCGAGGCTCTGAGGTCCTTGTGACTGGACACTTACTCCTCCCTCTTTCCCTCTCTCACAGGGTAGTGGTTCTTACTGACTTTTACTGAAGCGCACTGAACGTTCAGGCTAATATTGTGACACTTCAAACCGCATGTTGAATCTCCATCAGCATCACCATCCTGAACACTGAGTGGGGCTACGACTGAAATGACAATGGATCAGAACAGAGAAGAACCTCAAGTTGTGGTTCAGCCTTTTACTTAATAGATGGAAAAACTGTGATCTCAAAACTGTAATTTACTTATTCAAGGTCACCCCGCTAGTCAACTGTGAGTCACAACTGTGGCTTATTTAAAGGAAGTGCCTAGGCACGGTGACTCCTAGTTATGAAACCCAGTTAGTGACTAGCTGCTGGACGCCATCCCAGGGCGGTCACACGGCCTTTCTCAGCTGCACCTTCCTCCTCTGTCAATGAACATAGATACCATTCTCTGACCAGCTATAAGGCTCAGGCAACAGAGTGCAGGTTAAAAATATCTTGTGAACATTTCTTACATTCCCAACTAGCACGAGCTCCTCAAGAACTGAGGACATGCCTTACCCCTGGCTCAACATACTGCTCAATGACCGACATGTTCAGGGAAAGCTGTGGCAACAATCAACTAATTAATAATCTCAGAAACTGTTACATGCACTGCTCTCAGATAAAATGAGAACGTATAAAAATAGGGAGTATGGGCGTGGGCTCTAGAACCTGCCTGGCTGGCTGTAAATCCCAGCTCCAATATTGCTGTCTGTGCTGTCTACAATGAATTACTTCACCCACCTTGCCTCAGTTTCTCATCTCTGAAAGGGTTCAGGCACTCAGTGCATGGGGGTGAGGTGCCAGGGTCCTGCTTTTAAGACCTGTGGAAATGGCAGTGATTGGGGAAAATGAAAGTAAAAGCAGTGAGAAATAAAGGGACAGAACAGAGTTTTAAAAAGTGATCACAGGGTGTCTACCACTAAGTCGTGGGGCTTCAGTGAGTGGCCCTGAGTGCTGGTTCCACCCAGTTTTTATTGAAGACTATTTTTCTATTTAGCCAAGAGAGTAAGCTAAGGAAGGGAACAAAACTATCAACAGTTACTCTGAGAAAGCATGTGAGTTCTCATTCTATCTATAATCATTAACTTTAAGGGTCTGGGCAGTCTTGAGAAACCTGGAACCTGAGCCTTGTGTGGGGGCAGCCTCCTGTCTGTGGTTACAACATACAGATCCCTGGGGGGAGGTTAAACCCCTCTAGTTACTCTGTGGAGCAGACACACTGGCACCAGTCATCCTCTGAAGAATCTTGTGGAAAAGAGGAATTTCCCCCTTATCTCTACCCAAAGGCATTTCCCTCCATGGTTAGGGAAATTCCTGCCCATATCTCAAGGCTGGAGCTGTTCCCTTGATCTCTGCCCTGGCCATTATATAAATCCCCACAATGAGTATTTGTCTCTGGAAGGTTGCTGACTATTGACTGGGCAGGGGTCAGCCTGGTTAATGTTCCCTTCCAGGCCTTGCCTGCAGCTTCTGCTACTGCCCTTGTCCTTCAGAGTGCTTACAGAGCCAGCAGGGGTGTTTGCAAGCTGTATCCCTCACAGGCCAGGAGAAGACCAAAGATCACATTATAACAAAGATATTTGTACCAGAATGTTTATTGAAGCACAATTCATAATTGCTAAGTCATGGAAGAAGCCCAAGTGCCCATCGATCCACGAATGGATTAATAAATTGTGGTATATGTACACCATGGAATATTATGCAGCCTTAAAGAAAGATGGAGACTTTACCTCTTTCATGTTTACATG